>PTEX01000332.1:614323-688789 GCA_003342815.1 Eudromia elegans | reverse complement strand
GATCCATATTCTTCTAAAACCATTCCTACAATTCTTTTACTTATTGCCTTATATGTCCTCTTCAATCATTCCTAGGCTACATGCCTCCTTCCTGTCTTTCCGTGACATCGCGACATCTTCCGAGCGCCATGCCCTRTRCTATAYTATATCATTTACTTATGCTAAGTCTAAGTTATACTAATCTCCCTACCTTATTAAGCTCTAAACATTTCCCACACAGGCAATGTGAATTCATTTCAGACATCGTGGCTGGTATGAACCAGCTATGTATGACTATTAGTGACTGTATTGGCATAGGTTATCTGTACAAATTTCATTAGGGAATCTGGCAACACCAATGAACTAACTGTGCTCTGTGGAGCATGTGTATTAAGACTGCAACACAATGGAACAGTATTAGTTGGCTACTTGTTCTGGAAGCACACACTGGTCACTAAGGAAGTCCTTTCAAAAGCTTTGGGGTAAGGACCCTTTAAGATCTTTTTTGAATCCAGGCACTCTGAGAATAATCAAAAGAATGAACAATACATCTTCAGATTTCAAATTCCAGAGCTATCCATTTAGTTTTGGGACATACAAAAAAAAAATGCCTTCAAAATAAAGATGGCAGTTACAGAGCTAACAAGCCCCAGTGTACATCCTGTTCAGGGAATGCTGAGAAATCTTAACTTTGATTTTGAACTTCTATTACTTTTATCCCATCATTATCCACATTATAATGTTCCCTTGCCAACAGTAAGCAAAGATATTTTAAAAGACTACATCTAGAGTAATATAAACAGGACACTTTTTTATGGGTATATAAAAGGGAAATTCACAGAAAGGAATTTAATAGCAACAGTAATATATACTCATATCGCACTGACTTTCACAGTCATTTAAGAAGTTTATTTTAAAGGTGGTTTGTGGAACAGAAGTGTGGAAGTGACAATGAGTGTTTCCAATGAAATTTAAGCTAAAGGTATTGTATTTTTCATGTAAGCTTTTAAGTAATCAAATATCACTAGGACGATATATTTGTGTTAGACAAAAAAAAATTAGACAAGACATGTGTTTCTCATTTTACTGGATGAGAATTTGGCCGTCTGTTACTTTATAGACTGGAATTACTTATTAGCTGTGTCCCTGCTTCTCAGGGTTCATTCAGAGGTAATAGAACTATTGGGAAATATATTTATGCACACCTATATGCACAGTAACTATGCAAGGGACTTCTAGGAGGGACAAAGCTATTCATTGTATTAGGGTTGTGGTGGTTTTTAATAGAAATAGTATTTACCTTGATGCTGTAGATTTTGGCACTTAAAAAGATAAGGAGGAGTTCAATTTAGCTTGAGCAACACATGAGAAAGGCTGGTAATAGATGAAAATTTTCTTAATTTTCAGGAACTAGTTAGATGGACATTTTTGTCCTCAAGCCTGACAAATGCATGCTTAAGGGAGAGAAAATCAATTACTAATAATCTCAATCCTGCTCAGAGAAATAGCAAAAAGAACAGGAGCCAAAAAGTGCAAGGTAGAGAAAAAGCAAATGGAAAGGAAAAATGTGATGTGTATCTTGGATGCACACAACAGTATTCCAAATCCATTGTAGTAGTAACATGGTGATAAATCGTATTAATCGTGCACTATTGATTGCTTCTCCTGTCTTGTTCACTAATTCATTTCAGCCATAGCCAATTTCAACATTTCAAAGCCTAGATTAGCTTTCCATAGCCATGCAGAAGAGTAGTATTAAAGTGATTTAAAAATAAACACCCAAAAGCACAATTTTCTTTAAAATGTCAAGAATATGCACTAATTTGAGCCCTTAAGAAAGTACATAGTGCAAAACAGAAAGTTAGATGCATGCATAAGAGCAGTAGCAAAGAGAGAGAGATATCCTTGAAGAAAGGGGATAGGGAGAGTGAAGGCAATTTAGCTTGTTTTTGAAATAACAAATTTAACATACGAGAAATGGCTTTGTGACTGTTTGGCTTCTTGTCTCTTTTGATGGCTATTCAGTTCAAATGTAGGTGACCATAACTGCCTCCTCCCCAAAAGTTACTGAACTTTCTCTTGCTCGTTCTGCACTTGGGAAGCTAGGTTTCAGCTCACTTCTCACAGCTTGGGAGCATCATGCTGCTGGTTGAATACTATACTCTTCTCTGTGTAGTCTATCTGGAATTGGTGCTAGATGGTTTGGTCTTGAAATTTTTTTTTTTTTTTTGGTTGGAACTGCAAAGACACTGTTGGCAGTATCTCCTACCTGAGGAGGCACTTCTGCAATTTAATTTTCAGCTTTTACTTATGCAGAACAAACTCTTCAGTGGAAATGATGCTTGCACCTCCCCACTTCCTATGAGCAGGGAATGGACCATGTCTGAATCCCTCAGGATAAGGACAAGATTTTGGAGGGAGCGAAAGTGTTATTTGGAATAAAGAGGACTGTAAATTTAAAAATAAATCTCTCTTCTGGATCCAACCCCTGGTATTGAGCCTCTAACTTCTGTGTCTCTCTGTGTGTGTGTTTATATATATATATATATATATATCTTGTTTTTGTTCAGTTCATCTCTCTTTCAGGATGGATTCAATTAAATGACTATCAAGAATGTTTCACCATTTTGCTCTTCTCACTAAAATGAGTCTTAAAAATTAGCTAAGCATGTACTTCAATATCTTGCTGGAACAAGACTTTAACATTCAATACATTTCTTTTAATTTTATGTTTAAATAATTCTGTGGTTTCATCTACAAGAAATGACAAAACATGACTAGCACTAGATCAGGATCGAGACCAAGATGCTATTTCTGAACCCTTAGAGGCTTTGAAACTGCGATGCAAACTAAAAAGGAACCTACAGGAGTAGTTATACACCTAAAATGTTCACCTGACTTATGGAAATTGAAGCAGATAAGCAGATAAAAATAAGCAGAATGCAGGAAAGCTCTTTGAATAAAGTTTTTTGAATACAAAAGTGACCTCCTCCATGTAAAGGTAACTTAGGTAGCCTGTTTATGCCTATGCAGCATTAACTATACCACATGTTTGCTGTTTCCTGATTATATCTAGATATCTTATTTGTATAAAATGAAGAAAAATACATTTATATAAAATATTTTAAATTGAGAGAATAGGTTAAATTAAAATGAATTTCAAAGAAAGGTCTGTCTGTTTAAACATATCTTTTTGATTTTTTACTGAAGTAATGACAAGTGTTTCAAATCACGTTTTAAATTAAGTTCTGATATTGACGAACTCTGAGCACTGAACAGCTCTGACCCAGGAAACTAGCTCTCTGGGGAAGACACCTGTAGAGGCTGGGGACCGGTCTTCTGGGGAGCAGCTCCGCAGAGAGGGATCTAGGTGTCATGGTGAATGACAAGTTGAACATGAGGCAGCAGTGTGCCCTCATGGCCAAGAAGGCCGATGGGACCCTGGAGTGCATTAAGAAGAGCATTTCCAGCAGGTTGAGGGAAGTGATTCTGCCCCTCTACTCAGCCCTGGTAAGGCTGCACCAAGAGTATTGTATCCTGTTCTGGACTCTCCAGTACAAGAGGGATGTGGAGCTGCTGGAGAGAGTCCAGCGCAGGGCTACAAAGATGATTTAAGGGCCTGGAACATCTGCCCTATGAGCAAAGGCTGAGAGAGCTGGGCCTCTTCAGTCTAGAGAAGAGAAGGCTGAGAAGGGACCTGATCTGTACCTCAAGGGAGGGAGCGAGGAGGATGGGACCAGTCTCTTCTTAGTGTTGGCCATCGATAGAACTAGAGGAAATTGAGGCATCAAAAGTTCCATGGGAACCTAAGAAAGAATATCGTCACAGTGAGGGTGACAGAGCACTGGAACGTGTTGCTGAGAGAAGTTGTGGAGTCTTCTTCTCTGGAGATCTTCCAAACCCGCTTGGACACCACCTTGTGCCACATGCTCTAGGTGACCCTGCGTGTGCAGGGGAGTTGGACTAGATGCTCTCTAAAGGTCCCTTCCAACCTTAAGCATTCTATCATTCTATCTATCATCCAGAAACTAAATGTATTTTGAAGATAACTTTGCTTCATTTGACAAATAATATCATATGAAGGTGCCAAGTGTTCTTCCAGGTACAGCAAATTTTTCTTCTTATTATTGTCACTTAGCAATATTTTGTATATAGACCTGTAATATACAGACTTTATGTATATAGACCTTATTGACCTGTAATTGTAAGACAGGATGCATAATTTATTGCATATGGTATGTCAGTCTCTGGATTTTAAGGGTTTTCTTATAGCACAAGTATAACTTGATTTGATTCTTAAACAGAAATCATTACTGTCTTGCCCTCCCTCTTGATTCCTCAGTTAAAATTTATAGTAAAGAATTATTACTGTCACTTAATTTTCCATGAGAATTAAATAATATAAAGGAAAAAGGAAATATAGAAGCAAGCTTATATTTTTGAATTAAGTGATATCTGGACCACATCTGTTCACTTCCCTGAATTATTGTCAGCTGCCATTAGGAAACAAAGAGAACAGGCTGAGCACTTAACTAAGTAACTTAAAAGGCCAAGTAAAATTATAACTGAGAATTGTAAAAGAATACTCTGGAGCACATAATAAGGGAATGTACTTTGGCAGCGTCAAGGACAAGGCCAGCTTACCCTCCACTTGCACATTCTAGGAAATCAACAACTAAATCTACACACACACACACACACACACACACACACACACACACACACGTGCGCGCAAACTCCAAGCACCTCAACCTCCCTCACATGGCAGGTTAGCCATTACTTTGAAATGTCCTATTTTTACAAACTGCAGGCACTACTGAATAAGAAGGCCCTAAAATAACAGCAGCAAAACATTCATGTTGTTTTACAATTACAAATAACCTTAGCTGGATTGTTTCATTCAGTGGTGTAGCAGTAGGAGAAAACTTGGATGGATTTATTCACTCTAAGGAGAGAGAGGACAATCCAGCTCTGATTGTCTAATAAAGATTTTTCAGGAAAATATGATGAGACTTCAAATATATTTTTATACTACCTTATGTAACGTGGTTATTATACAGGAAGAGCTAAGAGAAGTACAAAGGGCTGTTTCCTGATTTAGATCTATATTTTTGAAGGATGAATAAACTTTAAAAGACCAAGTAAGGGCACATTTATTAACATAGTTTAATATTCATCTGTATTGAGTGAATATTCATGTTCATGCATAAATTCTGAATAGATGAAAAAAAACCTTAGGAAAACACATTGTGTTATAGTCTTGGGGCAATAGTAAAAATCTTCCATCTTTCATACTACTCTGAGCTTTACCAATGGCTTGTCTTTGGGAAGAGTCTTAGTTGCTATAATCATAATGGTCTTGTTCATAGTCTGTTCCCAGGATGGCCTACCAAAAAGTGATCCTATATTGTTATGCTCTGATGTTTGCAAGCCAAGGTGATAATCTTTGGTTTTCATTCAAGTAAAGAAAGGTAAGAAAAAAGGTACTTTGCATATTTTTATAATATCCCATAAATAAGAAATTATCCAATTGTCTTCCATAGCCCTATTTATAACCCTATTTCTGAAATATTTTTCCCCCAAATTAAGAGTTTGATAGTACAAGTTGTTGGCATGGTAGAAACTTGCTTGTTAGCACCAAGAATCATAATTGAAAGGTGTTAATATGATAACAACTTCAATTTAAAGGAGGACAAATCAACCCAGTGACCAGCTGTTCCTTTCTGAAACACCACCTTCACACTTATATATGGGTGTTGGTACATATGACCAGTAAGCCAGTCCCAGTTCTACCACGGATGAAAAAGATGCTTAGAAAAAGTCCTGCAAATGGGAGCATAATTTGAGTAAGGAAGATTTTTTTTTTATTATTATTATTATGTTATTTCCTTTCTGAACATGAGTCCATTTTCTGAACAGGTCAAGAACTTTTTCAGGCTTTCTGATGTGTTTGCAATACTGCCATAAAAATACTGATATTTTCACTGGACTGTATAATTAGTACATGCATGCATTAC
Source organism: Eudromia elegans (assembly GCA_003342815.1). Classification (NCBI taxonomy): domain Eukaryota; kingdom Metazoa; phylum Chordata; class Aves; order Tinamiformes; family Tinamidae; genus Eudromia; species Eudromia elegans. The sequence goes on along the minus strand of PTEX01000332.1, from coordinate 682,793 downwards.
TTAGGAGAAACATCAGGGAGAAAAATATGTTCAGGTTTTTATATAATTCTTATTTGGAAATAAATATTTTTAAGTAATGGAAAAGAACAGAATCATAGAATCTTTAAGGCTGGAAGGAACTTTTGGAGATTATCTAGTCCAATCACTCTGTGCAGGCAGGGTCACCTAGAGCACATGGCACAGGATTGCGTCCATGTGTATGTACATTCTTACTTCCAGGCTTACTTATAATTTAACATATGCTGTTTTTATTTCATTGTGAATCTAAACAAGTATATTGCAAACAAAGTTCATGAAGCCATTATGAAGGAAAAAAAAAAGTCATAGTAACCTTTTTCTTGATGCTTTAAAAAGTGAATGGTTTTAAAAAGTAATGTCTAGTAAAACTGTCTTTACCTTTTTATAGCTGTTTTGATAGTATGTGTTATTCTCAATTAGAGGTATTTTGACATGAAGTAAAAAAATTGTAGAGTCTTAAGGTTTTGACAGATGTTTGAATAAGTATGTATTATTTTCCTGGACATGAAAGTGGGAAGACTTCGTTCTTCCACAAGGAAAAAAAAAAAAAAAAAAAATCACATGCTAGAAATGCGAATCACTGTTGGAAATGTGGGCACATCACAACAACAACAACAAGGAAAATAAAGTCAGTATCTGAGTTAATATTTTCATGTGACTCAGCTGATATTCTTTTTTAGAAGGCACTGCATTTAACATTTAATGGGGTGCTTTTAGCCAAATCTGCATCAGCAAAAGGAACTGTGCTATCAGTATAATGCTGAGCATAAATTGCTACCACTACCCACTTTGAGTAGTATCATCATCTCTGAGCTGCCTCATTTGATGAGAATTCTTGTTGATTCCAGTGCGAGTGCTAGAGTGATAACCACTAGCTGCACTTGTACAATAATATATTCTGCAACTCAACCTCTTAGTCATTTGTGTTATGCTAAAGCTATATATATTTATATATATCTTCAGATGTTTTCCGGCTCAATTTGCAGTTTTCTTCTGCATCACTGTTCTTTTGTCATATGACTATATTTTAATTTAATTAATTTAATTAATTTAATTATTTTAATTTAAAACCTGTACTTCCTTAAAAATAACAAAAAAATAATATTTAAGATATTATATAGCAACACTAGCTATATAAATAAGAGGACATAAAGATTAGAACTTTAGTTAATATCTGCCTGCCATACTTTTTTTTTAATTCTATGTTTTAGTTATTAAGACTATTAAGAAAACCGGACAGCTATGTTCTGTGAATAACTTCAGAACATTACTAGAAGTATTTTAGTTTCATTAGTTCCATTGCAGCAAGGACCTTCTAAAACAATTAACACATGTTCTAAGGTCTTTATTACCCCATATTTTTTATCACACTTTTACATTGAGAAACAAAATTGATTCTGGACTTCATCCAGTCTAATTTTCCGGTAAGTGGCAAACAGCATGTGCCTTTGAGCTCCAGTGAAAAGTGTCTGAATAAGAAGCAGTGCAAGTCATCACTAAGACAAACATTGCCAGTGCTCTTCCTGTGTTCCAAGAGATAAGATGCTAGTGTTCTGCTTTGTGTTTTCGGTACTGTTGTTATATTTTGAGTCTGAAGATGCTATTTGTTTAAGCTTTTATTTACTTAACTTTTCTATACATCTTCTGAAAAATTTGCAGAAAGCTAAAATTTCACAGATACTTCCATACTTTTAAGAGCTAAGCTTCAGGTTCATTGAACAGTACAAACAAACTTTTGCATATCGGATTTCTGTTGGTGCTAATGCCCATTAGTGTAGTAGCTAGCCCATTTCTCCCTGTCCATTTGTTTTTTTTCTGAAAACCAAAATGAAATGTGTTATAAAAAATCTTTACATTTAAAGGAATAACAATAATAATAATACATGCCTAAAATACATGCATACCTAAAAGCATGAACAACCAGAATGTCATAAATAATGAGGAGATGATTTTTTTCTGGTTCTACATCTATTTGAACAATAATTTTGCATACTAATTACAAAAAAAAAAAACCAAAAAAAACCCCACCACATATTCATTTGCTTCTCTCTATGTGCAAAAATCATTGCATTTGTATATGACAGGGCAGTTTGCTCTCTGTACAAAGTTATGTTCCTATGCAAAACAAGAAGGAGCAAACACAGTGCTCTCCAGAAGACATCTAATGGTAAGTCACCATATTTTACAACTGAAAAACATTGAGATATTTACAGGATTCTTCTGAATTAGACATGTAATTTACACTAAAACAAAATGGGATGTTAAGTGCCTTTGTACTTTGGATAATCATGCCAATGTTCTCCACTTTGACATACACAAATATTTTGTTTCTTAAAATATAAAAGTAATTTTTCCCATATTGAAAATACATACAGAAATTTTATCAAACCTGTGCAATAACTAAGTTATCTGCTTTTCAAATATTCTGAGGACTCTTAGACTTCATTTAAGGAAGACAGACATACAATATACTTCAAGAAGTAGTTCTCTCTTTTTTTTAATCTCTCTTTCTCCATTACCGTTCCAAATAAATTACGAACATATATGTTATGATTATTTAAAAAATGCATATTGTTCAGAAAGAAAAGAGATCACACAAGTCTTAGTCAACAGTAATAATGAGGTGGGGAGAGCTGAAAAGATGGATGCTCACACAAGTCCATATAAAATTCAGCATAATTAAACAGGAATGTGAGTTATTCAGCCACAGACAAGGTGTGCAGTGGGGTGAAAGTTACTCTTTCTGATTTAATAGACTTGCATATTCCAAAGTCAACACAATTTTGTACAGCAGCTACAGAGGGGTAAATGATTTCTAAAGAGTGGAAATTATATGAATCATTCTGTGACAGCAATATGGTTCGAATGGATGGCCTTTTGAATCTACCAATCTCAAGGACCTAGTTTAGTATTTGTAGATTTCATTGCTGCTAACAGTGGTATCCTGGGTATCCAGTGCTATATTAAATATTTCCTGGGTTGTGGATTTTTTTTTTTTTTAAATGAAATGGTATTTTGATGTTTTGTCAGTGTCTCATCATGTGAAGATAAAATATGGTTTATCTGTTTGTCATATGAGCAGAATACACAAGTTTGGGAGTTCCCCCACCGGGCATAATACACAAGTTTGTGTATTCACAAATAAGAGAGTTCCCCCACAGTCTGGCTGATGAGCAGGACAAAGGAATAAATATAGGGGGGAGACTGAGCAGAACCAGGAGTGAGGGAGATGCGGTGAGCCCTTCCCCAAAAGGATAGGGAGAACCCGGGGATTCCCAAAAGCCCAGCGCCAAACCCCAGCGCCCGGTCTCACCCGAATCCTAGCTAGCTCCTTGGCAGAAACATGCCCCGGGCAGGTCACCGAACTCTCAACTCTGCCTCCGATGGTCCCAGGGCGGAAGGTAAGTTAGTGGAGGGTCCCCACACCCACGAAATGCCTGTCCCACTGAGGCAAGACACGCACGCACGTGGGGGTGCAAAGTGGGAACGTTTATTCTGGAACAAACATTCCTTTTATAGCCGTCTCAACAGGGCACAAACTCTAAGGATCATTGGGTAAGGGAAAGTTTCTCAGGGATGTGATTGGTTAATGGGAGGGTTCAACAAATGACTGACAGGGGCACGTGCGGGGGAAGATTCGGGAGGGTTCAGGAACATTCTACAACACAAGTGTAATGAACAAAACAGGTCTCAACAACTAACATTACAAATACAACAAATAAATGTAACAAATCAATAAAATCAATACACACATAAATGGGGGCTCATCTTGAGCACACGCGTAAGGGTGCAGGCCTAAAATGGTCTGCAACAGGGAGACAAAGGAGTCGGGCAACCTCAGGTGAGAACAGCTGGCAGGAAGCAAGAATTTTGATATAGGCCAGCTAGGAAGTCTGTAACTTCTAAGTACCTTGGCCAATGAGGAACTCTCCCTTTATCCAAATAAAGTTTTAGGACCCCTCTGTCTCCTTTATGGGCATACAGTTCTTGACAGCGAGATTTTTCTACACACTATATTCTTGCTGTGTTTGCACAGGAATTGTGGTGCTGTTATAAAAGAGACTACAGATAGCTTTGGCATCAAAAATCGGTATTATTATTTTTAATTAGTCACTGACACCAAGGGAAGTTTGAAAATTTACTATAAAAATATGAGTTACTGTTAAAACTGTTTTATGCAAAAATCAATATTTTAATTTTGTAATATTTTGAAACAAATGCATTTAAAGTACTTTGAATGATGTTCTGAGGTAACCTGTGGGACTTTGCATTTTAATAGGCTTAGGTTAAGGATGCACATTTTCTATGGACTAGAACTGTACTGGTCAAAAGTTTGCCCGCTTGTACTCTCATCCCACACTACCTGTCATTCTCACATTCTGCTGAAGATTGCTGCTGTGTGGGTTTCCACTCATCAGTTGCTACTGTGATCATTTTTTAATCCATTGCAAGCAAAAAGAGACAGATTAGCAAAGTTATTTACACTGTTTAAATTAACCTAGCTTATTTTGTCTGGAATGGAGCAATCACTTGAAAATCTCATCTGGAAGATGAGAAAGAACAGTAATTTATGAGAAGGAGATAGTTAAAAGCAGTTGAGAAGGGTTATCATTGTTGTCCCTATTTAACTGATGCTATTACAACTGAATGTGTGTCTACAGCTTTATTTTAAACAGAATGTATAAACAAATAGCTTTGTTAAAAACAGTCTTGATTTCTGTGTCCTCAACACTTTTCAAAACAAGAGATATAGTTAAGAAAGACAGTTGATCTGGGTAGGTTTGGAAATTTCACTAAATCACAGAAGGATTTAACTATATGGACCTTGTATCCCAACCAAATACAAGAGAAAACTTCCAGGGGATGGCTCAGGTCAGAAGTGGATGAATGATGATTTCGCAAAGGATATTAGAAGCAAACAGAGCTCTTGCAAAGAATTTAATAGAGCACTGGCCATCAAATAAAGCCATCTCTGAAGGCAGGAACTTTATAGATAAAGCAAGAATTGCTAAAAATCAAGCTGATTTAGACGTTATAAAGGAAATTAAAACGAACCACTAAAGGTTCTCCAGGTCAATGCCAAACAAGAGAGCAAGGAGATGCAGTACCATGTGACAGAGATAAAAGGTAATCTAGATAGGACTCAAAATTATAGGAGTACTCCTTACGCTTTAGTAAGAATTATGATAGTGATCAGAGGAGTGGAGGTGGATTCCTGAAAGGAAGAGTGGAATAACAATGGGAAAAGAAATTGTGGGAGTAACTCAGATAATTAAAATTTCTGAAATACCTGTAAGCCTTATAAATTGCCACCTATAGTTATAGAAGATCTGGCTTATGAGATCTCATCTATAATGTTTCAACTCCTTTCCACAGAAAGAGAAAATTGTGGAATGTTGTACTTCTAGTCAAGAAAGGGCTGTGATATTTAAATGGCAACCAAAACCAATAGTTGAAATCTTAAATAACCCCCCTAAGGCTATTAAATACAAACATTGCTTATGTGTCAGGATATTCCTGACTTGTTGATCTTGGGGAGGTAGAGTTACTCCAGTAACTGCAGTATGAAGGAAGACCTTTCCGAATATGCATGGAGTCCTCACAGAGGTAAGAGTGAACTTCGTTTATTGTTTAGGGTGATACATTCTTATAGGGTTCCAGGCTCCCACAGCAATTTGCTATTCCAGCCCTATAACCCGCCCATGCTCCGCTATTATTGGCTATCTGCTGCATCAATCTCAGCACCCTCCCACACCACCATCAAGCAGGGGGAACATTCTAGCAGGGGTAGAACCTTCTAGCAGTGGAGCATTCTAGCAGGCCTGCTCTGCACCACCCCCCACCCCGGCTATCACAGTCTCTTGAACTGTATGCTGGGTTGTGCAAATAGGCCTTGTCCCTGATTACTAAGATATTTCCTACAATTCCCTTTTTTTCTTTTTGCACAACCCAGGCCTTGGATACTACCCATTCTAAGCCCTTAGGAAAACATAACAATATGTCACTTATCACAGTCAGTCCTACCAATAACATCACAAGGATTTGACCTCCTTCTAATGCAAGGGACTTCAACCACAATGTAATACCCCAGCTGGCTAACCAGTTCCCAATGGGTTCATCATCTTCCTTCAGGGCATGTAGCCCATCCTGTAGCTGTCTCAGCCTCTTGTGAATAGAGGCTGAATGATCAGAACAATTTACTTTCTGAACTACAGTTAAACAGAAAGACACTTTAACTTTTATCAAAGACTAGTAACTCTCGTTGAACTATCGATTCCGATTTATATAAAACCTGTGTACTACCACTACGCTATGAACCTAAATATAAAATTATTGAAGTTCCGAACGTAACAATCCAAACGTAAATGTAACAATAAACCCCGTCCTAAGTTAGACCTTTATCCTAGTAAAACATTTTTTATATCCCCCACAAGCCAAGCATGAGCACAACATGCCAGCAAAACAATGAATGCAATTGTAATCATGGTTCCAATATATGCTCAGATTTAGTTCCCAGACTCCTCTGGGTCTTTCGGTGAGGGTTCTCTCGGTGACAGTGCGTGGCTCCACCCAATTCAGTCCTAGAACAGCTGCTGCTCATGTTTAACAGACAGCTGATCGATGACTGATTGAGGGCGTTGATGTCCTCATTGTTCTTCACACTTTTCGTGGCTGGCTTGGTCCATCTGCTAGGCACCCATACCAGTCCAGTCTCTGTGGAAACACAACTGTAGCCTCGCCCATTAAACAGCAATGAACTAGGTCCCTCCCAAATACCTGTTTTGGGGTTTTTATAGTATAACTTAACTTCCGGGGTAGCCTGCATCTTAATTTGGCTACCATGGATCACTACTGGGGGCTGTTCCAGATCCCCAATTAGACTTAAAAAGTTCAAAGTGAACAACACCTGCTGTAATCGAATGGTTGGATCTTGCTGTTCTGGACTTTTTTGTTTCCCTAAGTATTCCTTCAAGGTTCTATGGGCCCTCTCTGTGATCACTTGTCCTGTGGATACACGAGGAATCTCAGTTACATGCTTGACTCTCCACTTCTGCAGGAATTGGAACACTCGCATGCCCACATATGCAGGCCAATTATCTGTTTTCAGCTCTTTCGGCACCCCCATTATAGCAAAACAAGTTACCAGATGCCGAATGACATGTATAGCTCGTTCTACTGTTTGTGCAGTAGCACAAATCATTTTTGAAAAGGTATCTATTGTAAAGTGTACGTATTTAAGATGACCGAATTCTGGAATATGTGTTACATCCATTTGCCAAATCTCACAGGCTTGAAGACCTCGGGGGTTAACCCCTAAGCCTAAGCCTCTTCCGTATTGGCTGCATTGGGGGCAAGACCTCACTATGCCTTGTGCATCACTCAAGCTGATATTAAACTGAATGATGCAACAAGGTTCCTCTCTGTTTGCAACTGTCCTTTTCACTTGCAAGAACAGTCGATGCAACCGTTCGTAATTTGGTGGCCTAATGTGCACGGCTTCAAAGCATTGTACCATGCCCACCACATACTGGGAGTCTGACACAATGCTCAATGGCTTGTCCCACCACTGAGGTAATGCCCACGAGTCAGCTGTGAGTTCTAATGTTTGCAGTGAGTCTTGTGCATCTCCATCTATTGTATGACTCCTCCAACCTGATCCCTCTGGCCAGGTACATGCTGCCTTTTTCTGTTGCTTTCCTGCAACTGTGTAGACTGTAAGTCCTTCCACTGGTTGTTGCACCACCTTGGGCCGCAGTAGCCATTGCTGTTTCAGGATGACCTGTAGGCAGGGATCCTTTGGCTGCCTGATAGTCACAGTGCCTGGATAACTAAGTAGGGCCAATTGTATTGGCTCTGCGTGTCTTAACATCCATTCAAGATTATCTGCTTTTATTGGAAGACTAATATGTTCAGGTTCAGCGCCACTGATGTCCACTGTCCGTGTTTGCGCTTTTCTGATGAGGTAAGCAATCGTTTCTGACCTCTGCCAAATACTCATAGGCGGCGTATGTGGCGTAAATATCCATTCAAGAATCGTCAGAGGCTCTCCACACTTCTTTACCAACTTATCAGGCTGAATGACATTTGTGGTTTGCTGCATTTGCTGCTTGGCATCGGAAAAGCTTTTAGAGAGGTCCTCTCCCCCTTTTTCTTTTTGCCAAGCAGGCCACTGGTATGTGAGACCAAATGGAGCAATTGGTATTGACATTTTCTCTGAGGAGGGGGCAGCTCCTTTGGTGTGTAGCATCTCTTGAAATTGTTGAACAGGTTTGGCTTGTTGAGTTGGTGCCTGGAGAGCATTCACAGTCTCTGCCCTTTGTTGAATCTCTATTGCACCTAATAACCGTGTGACAGTATTTTCCATTTGCTGCATCGACTTCTCCATCTGTTGTTGCCATTCCTTTAAGTCCTTTCCCTGTGCCACACCAGTCTCCATTGACCCCTCCCCCATAGAAGGGCATTCATCCTCAGAGTTAGTGGAGTGGCCATCAGAGGGGAGTGGGACGCTTTCTGGCCTTCCCCAGTGAACAATAGATGGGCGTGGTGGATAGATTTTTGGCCTACAAGCCGGCCCTCCCCCTTCCGTAGGTGGGTATGCCTCCTCCCACATGGGGCTGGCGACTCCTCCTTCCAAATTTGGCGGCACTTTACTGCCAGCACTCGTCGGGTGAACTTCCGGTTTCTGCTCCGTCAGGGCGGAGTCACCAGTCACGGTGCTTTGCTGAGTTTTTAAGAGCTCCGCGACCGAACCATGCAGTTTACCGATCAGTCCCTTCGCGCGTTTCACATTCCCAGTTCCGAAAAACGAACTCAAACGGCTAGTTCGCGACGCAGGGGCTTCCACAGCAGCCGCAGCAACGATAGATTCAGCCCTCATGTCCCACAAGGTATTAACTACAGTCTGCCACGTGGTAATCGTTTTCTCCCGCAGCCAATCCCCAATTTCCCGCAATTCCTCTGCTAAAAACAGCGAAGGAGGCGCCTGCAGAAATCCATTTTCCCATGCCCAGGCAAACTTGCCTAGGTCTTGTCCTTTACTGCTTCCCCTTGCTTAGCAAGTAAACTCTGAAGCAGTTTCTGTGCTGCTGCAAATTCTTTATCCATGCTGGCAGCCCTTGTGACGGGGGGAAGGTAGCGACCCTTCCTACCTGAGTGCCGATGCTTCTCTGCCCTCAGTCTTAGCCTCAGACTCCTCCGCCCGCGGTCTTCCCCAACTCTAATCCGTGGTCCGCGTCTCTCCGCCGCACGAATTCTGCGAGCTTACGCTGAGGGCCCCACGTTGGGCGCCATTTGAAGGAAGACCTTTCCGAATATGCATGGAGTCCTCACAGAGGTAAGAGTGAACTTCATTTATTGTTTAGGGTGATACATTCTTATAGGGTTCCAGGCTCCCGCAGCAATTTGCTATTCCAGCCCTATCACCCGCCCATGCTCTGCTACTATTGGCTATCTGCTGCATCAATCTCAGCACCCCCACACCACCATCAAGCAGGGGGAACATTCTAGCAGGGGTAGAACCTTCTAGCAGTGGAGCATTCTAGCAGGCCTGCTCTGCACCACCCCCCACCCCGGCTATCACAGTCTCTTGAACTGTATGCTGGGTTGTACAAATAGGCCTTGTCCCTGATTACTAAGATATTTCCTACAGCAGTACTCTAGTACTCCAGTTATTCCAGGGAAGTGACACTGCTTCTACATCCTAATTTTATATTCTTCCCTGGGCACTCACTTTTGGTGACTGCCAGTACCTCAATCATTATGTAGTCAACCAAGGTGCGGACTTTTGGCCAGACTCCCTACAAGTGTTCTTACTTTCTGATAGGACATAAATAGAAATCTTTTAAAAAATACCACTGTGATAGACTAAACACTTATTTTTCCATGATGAGATGGCAGATTTGCGAGTGATAAGATCCAATTTACATGGATTTTGTTTCTCTTTTAATATTGTAAAGTCACAGAGAACTTTAAGCAAGAAAGTAAAGGGGGAATTGCCATTGAAAGAGCATGCAGGAGCATGGATAGAAGAGTTCATCGAGGGCAAGTCTAGAAGGCATTTTATTTCATCTGTCCATTGATCATCCTGGCACAAACATGGGAGCAGGCCAGTGAAATCCCATGAAAGAAAGGGAAGGAAGCTTTATCTCTACAGAGTAAGATTGGAATATTTATTCTGTGAGTAGTCTGACCCTGAAAAATGGAGTAACACCCCTGGGATGAAATGTAATAGTACAAAAAGCAAGGCTGTGCACTTGAAAACTAATAGGAGTTTGTACTCTGAATCAGGAGTTCATCAGTTGCAAATGACCGAGGTTAAAGATATTGGCGCATTTGTCAATCACTGGCAGCTGCAGAGAGAAATTGTGGCCCATGGAAGTCCTCCATCAGGGGCAATAGTTTCACTAGAAACAGGGAAGTATCACCGTTTTCATGTAAGGCATTATTAAGAAGCAGAAGATGAATATGCTCACCCTCTCTGTATAAATATTGCATGGTATAAGTGTGAAGGAATATAAGGAATATAAGGGGAAAAAAAAAGCAAACTTTTTTTTAAGGAGATCTCTCTCTTAGTGTGACAATCATGCTACCAGGACATCAGGGAAACAAAATTCCAAATCTACTTTACAATAGTGAAACAAACACCCCTGATTTTTAGGGAAGAATTCTGATAAGGAGGTAGAATTCTGATGACTGGAATTTCATGACTTGGTTACCGGTGATGTCGAGAACATTGAATCTGTCGCTTAGGAAGTCATACTCATTGCTATACTTCTCTGTCAGCTGAGGGGAGAGGAAGACTTGAGACTAGCATGAGACAATATTAGCTCTCTGCAAACCTTAAATTCTTTAACTGAAACTTTTCCTTTAAATCACTGCCATTTCTAGACTTAAATGGAGTTGTTCCTTCCAGTTTTCTTAGAACACATAACTTACTGAGCTTTGGCACAAATTATATGAGAGAGCAGTGAGTGGCTCTTCTCTACAGACAGGTAGACTGTCTGTAGACACTCTCTACAGACCAGACTGTACAGGTGATAAGAGGCTAGAAAGAAGCATGAACTTGCATGAACAATGTTTTGTTGTCAAACTTCTGTACTACAGGAAGTGATGGGGGCAGACTAAATGGTCCTGCTCTCACAAGAGTTATGAAATGACCAAAACATGGTCATGAGAGCACATCAAATGTTTTCATAGAATGGGCAATTTTGCAATAAGCAAAAACCCTGTGGATAATTCATGAGCAAGAAAAAAAATGTGCATAAACATGTTGAATAAATTATTTCCTATAAGTAGGTCCTGCTTTCATAAACATAGTGCAGTAAAGTGTCTTTTAGTGGAGGAATATATGCCAGACGCAGTGATTTCATTATTAAATTATCTCAAACTCCCAAGGTTGTGCAATTAAAAAAGGGCAGACCCCCTTGAAATACATTAATGTCCACAGTATTTTAATAAACCATAAATATATTTTGTTGTATGAATTAGATCTTGTATTGGTTCATCCAAGGACCTATGAAGAATAACAGTATTGTTACCTATTGATGAGGCTTTGATGAATTTAGTACAGCATTAGTGAATGGATTTAAATTTGGAAATATTGTATGATTTCTCCTTTTCTTGTTACAGTTTGCAGTAGACATGAGGCAGAAAATAAATCTTTGACTTAAGGGATGTAATTTGTAGCAAATGACAGAGTTTGGCAACAATTGCCTGAAGTCCTTTATTTCTGCAAAGTACAGGTGCAGGCTTCTCAGTTCTGTTTCACCAGGGCTGCATCTTTGCACTGGTGGTCTTTTTCAGGGAAGATATTCACAGGGAGATAGACATATATATATATATATATGTCTAGACATATATATATGTGTATATATATATATACACACACACACTTTTTTCAATTGCTGGTGAATTAAAGACATCTTAACAGAAAAAGTTCAGCTTTTTGTTTCCAGTCCCATTCTCAGAGGTATTTCTGGATTTTATTTTGTGATGCTTTAATGCAGAAGACATTCAAAGAGCAGGGACCAGATTCTAAGTCTATCCCTGTTCATTTAAATAATACAGACACAAATCTGAGATCCTATGGTCTTTTCCATTGGTCCACTTGTATCTAGGCATCTAAAGGTTGTGCCTGAAATCAACTGCAGATGGAAATTTATGTAAAATCAGTAGTGAAGTTGTACAAGGAGTCTCTGGTCCTAATTTGAAGGCCTATGTAAAATAAAGTGTCTTGTTTGCATTTTAAATAAAAATTGCATTCTGGCATGCAGAAGGCTAAGCTGCTTGAAAGTGAGCAGAGTTGACCTTCCAAAGATATTTTTAAATATTTGAGATTATCTCAGAATCCTAAAATGTCAGGGAGGTTTGAGGCCCTGGGAGGTCCCAGTATTTGCTGTTGGTGGGTTTGAATGAAAGTGAGCAACACAAATACTGATAACTTCAGAAACAGGAAGGTGGATCAGCTTCTCTGACCTCTCTGAAGCTACTGACAAAAGATCTTATCCTTCTTCTATAGAAATCAATGCATTTTTTGGCATTTATTGCAGTGGGAACATGAGTGAGCCCAAAGGTACTAATTAGTGCATATTGAGATAATGATTTTGATGTGGACACAAAAGCAGTTCTGCTGTGCTTTGCAATGTTAATGAATCTGTAAGAAAAACAAGGAAAGAGCAGTAGGAATAAACTTCACATAATGCCACTCAGTACGAGACTGTCTCACCTGTGAATAGTTTCTTTTCATTTTATTTTTTCTCTTGATTTGTGATAACTATATTCTGAGCTTTGTTTTATCGTGCTAGCAAAAGCCCACACTATACATGTCTTTTCTATAGTCAGATGTCAGAAACTGTCAGAAACATCATATAGTCAGAAACTACCTTTTCTCCTGCAAAGTGATGGCAAAGAACATTCTGCCATATGCATTTAATAATGTTGATAACTCACTTGGGCTTCCTTAGGTACAACAGGAAATCTTAACATTTCTAGTATCAAGAGCCAGCTATTAAGTGAAACTCCAGTTTTAACAAGAGGCTGTAGAAAGTTATGCAAGTCAGAAACATTTTCTTTTTGATACTAATGCCAATGCCTTTCAGTACCTTGCCAGATTTATTTGTGTTGAAATTGCAGTCACATTTTAGGACTTCATGAGAGCTTAATGGGTTCCTCAATATCCCTCAGGCATTTTCTTGGACTGAGTCATACTGGCACAAAATAAATAAAATAGGAAAGTAGAAGGGAAACAAAGTTTATGTTTCTATAAACTGTGTAATTTTGCGTAATGATTAACACTGCTGTAATGCAGGATTGTGCATTGGGGCCAAATTTGGTCTTATATTAGTCCTGTATGACACACAAAGCAGCATGAACTCTTAAAATTCCCAGAAGGATAACCCATGAAGAAGAAAACTGCAGGCTAATTGAGAAAAATGTTGTCAATACGTACGTGACTAGCTTTATTGACTGAAGAGCGCTGAAGTGCCCAGAGATACACCAAGGTGAGGAGAGCAGTCGTGGGCTGGCTCCTGTTGGCTCCCAGGACCAATTTAGATGTGGTGCAAGTGAGTCAGCAATGACTGACATGGCTTTCTACCCTCTTACAAGGAGATGAAATTTCTTCAGCTATTTTAGCTGTTGGCAGCATGGGAAAACTTGGGAAAATTCTAAGCACTGTGGGTTTTCATGGTTGTATTTTTAACAGTAGGTTCCCATGCTCTTGAGTGCTTGGCTGCATTCAAGCCTTAGTTGTACCTTTGTAACTCCACTGATTTCAAGTAGTAACTCAGGACAGAGTCTAGAACAATATGACTTTATCAAATGCAGTCTCACCAAGAGCCCTATTTCTAAATGGATTTTTTAGTTAATAAAGTGAAATAAATGTCCCGTAAATTCCTCAGAAAGCTACTCTCCTTAAAGAGTAAAATAAACATTTATAATAGATTAAACAAACAGCACTACCAAGAAAAACAGCAGGTGGTGTTAGAGACGTGATAAAGAAGATAAAACCTTCTATTTGATCTTAATATTTGAAAAACAATCTCCGTCAGTGTTTCCTAATGTGCTATTGTGTTATCTCAGTGACTTTGGAACTGTTTGTCTACTAATGCTGCTTCACCCTCAGACATTCACTTAAATAAAATCTTCCCACTTTTGCTAACTCTATTTTGGCTCTGATGCTGCTAACAGGCCTCCAGTTTTTTTTTTTTCCTCCTTCATTACAGTAATTAGAAATGTTTCTGTAAGCTTTAGATGACATAATACTGAAAAAGTGTATGTTGTCTATATGAGGACTGGTACCATTTTTAGTATGTTTTCAATGTCAACAGAGTAAAGATATTTATCCTAAGGTTAAAAAGAAAGTCCGTAATTTAATACTTACTATATACTGCTTATATTATGTCAGTGGCTAGTATTAAACTCCACGATAAGAGCAGGTTTTAGACAAATAAACAACACTAGAAAGACTGTCTCAAGTTGCTTACAGTTTTGGTCAGAAACATTTTGCTTCTTCAAATGCAGTATATGCTTCTTTGAATGCACTTCTCTATTGGTGGCTGACTCTCCCATTGAAGATTGTAGCATTAAGGATTATATTTTCTGGAAATTATGTAGGTAAATCTTCCTGAGAACTAATGCAAGAAAAAAAAATATAAAACTAAAGCCAGTCTGGTTTATTAGAATCACAGAATTCCAAATATTTTACAAATTTTAAGGCCTGGAATATACACAAATCATCAAAAAGAAAAATGTCTACTTTAATAAATTTCATGAGGGGATTTTTACATTGTGTAGTTCCTGTTAATGCCAGTGAAATCCTGTGGATTGTGCCACAGGACACAGTCTTACAGAAAACACTTGGAACTTTCCAGCATTACAATCTAAATTCAGTATTTTGGGGAGACCAAACCTTGTGAGAAGGAGAGACAAGGCAGCAGTTGTTTGATATATTAAAGGCAGTCTGAACTTGAACAGTCTCATAAACATGATGATACAAATAATATTAGGTATAAATATGAGTACTTTCCTCATGCGGAGCAAAAGGAGGTATAAAGAGCTAGATGAGAAATAGCTAGAGATCGGCAAATATTAGGCCAAAGAGTAACAAAAAAAACCTTCAAGCCATGAGAAGCAATGTGTTTTGGTGGAAAGCCAAGCTCTTTTTGGTCATGTTTGGAGGAAAAAGACTGAAGCGAAAATAATATTAGATCCTGTCCAAGCCTCCCGATCCGGTGACACTACTTTCATATTTCAGTAAAAATAATACTATTGCCATTTGCTTTCTTCTCCTTCTGGATCCTGATGCGTACTGCTTAGATAGCAAAAATTGAGTTCAGACAAGAATATCCATGTTTTATTTCTGCTATTGCTTTTCTTTCCTCTGTCTTTCCCTTTCTCTCCCCTTCTCTACCACCTCTTCCCCTCCTACTCTCTACTCTTTTCACTTTTTTTTTTTCCTCCCGAATCCAGACTTTATATTGAAAGATGTAGAAAAGTTTAGGGTTAGGGGTACAGTTAAAATTGTAGTTATAGTTAGAGTTTAGGATTACAGTTAGAGTTAAGGTTCAATTTAGGGTTAGGTTTAGGTTTTACGGTTAGGGTTAGGTTTTAGGATTCAGGTGAGGGTTATGCCTAGGGGTTAGGTCTCAGGTTTAGGATTAGCGTTAGAGTTAAGGTTAGGATTCAGTATTGGGTGTTAGGGTTAGGTTAGAGTTATGGAGTTGGGTTAGGGACAGGGTTAGACATGAGGTTTAAGGGTGGAGTTAGATTAGGATTTGGGTTAGGTTTAGACATGCTATTTAGGATTAGGGTTATATACACCATTTAGGGTTAGGTCAGGTTTGGTTTAGGGTAGAGTTAGGGTTAATGTTAGGGTTTAAGATTAAGCAGTTAGGGTTAGTTTTGGGTTTTAGTGTTAAAGTTAGGTTAGGGTTAGGATTTAGGGTTAGGCTTATTGGTTAGGGTTAGGATTAGAGTTAAGGTGAGGTTTAGTGTTTAGTGTTAAGGTTAGGTTTATGTTAGGGTTAGGATTAGACCCACCATTTAGGGTTCATCTTAGGTTTGCCTTTTGGGGTTGGAGTTAGGATTGGGTTTAGGTTACAGTTAAGGTTAAGATTAGGCTGAGGTTACGGTAAAGGCTAGGCATGTCTAACCCAACCCTTTCTATACTGGTAGCATAAACCCTGTTTACAATGTCTTCATATATAGATATTGCAGATGACTTTTGGTTGAATGGCCTTTAGAGCTTTTTTGATGTGTACTTTTCTTTCTTACTTTCCATGATAAATTGTGCTCTTACTAGATACTGAACTCCCTTAATATCTGTCAAATAGATCTTCTTAATTTTAAAGGAATATTTTAGCAATACCCTGGATGCTGTTTTTGTATTTGGACCTATTCCCCTAGTTGTGTTAGTAAAGCAAAGAGAAAAGTCACTCCTTGAATTTACTTTATTTCCAGTTCGCAAGTTCAAAATCTGACATGAGTACCCAGATATTCTGCCCACCTATGAGTGAAAGCTATTTTCATCTGAGAAAACATTTGCACCACCATGCCTCAAAGTAACAAACAGACATTTCCTTCCTTTCAGTTCCTTTTAGTTTTCTCACTTGCTGAAGAAAATTAGTTCACCTGTCTCACTTTACAATGAGAATGTGGTTTCTTCCTTATTAGTAAGGAAATCATAGATTTATTAAAATCATGTTTTACATAGTTAAAGTGACAAATCTGATTTTCCAAAGTTACAGTTTTCTTGTAGCTATCCATTTAATAGAGATTTTTATATATTAAGAAGCTGATTTAAGATGATTAAAATGAATCTTAAATGATATATTTATCTTTAAAAAGAGATAACTTCTATTATATTGTTGACAAGCTAGTGCTTAAGAAAAGATTATAAAATGGATAAAAAAAAAGATCCTAGAGTAGACATTTCAAATAGATCAGATAAATCAATTTCTAGAAATCCCATTTTCTCTTCCTTGATTGCAAAGGGGCAGTTCAATTTACCCAAAACAGATTTAAGAATATAGATATAAGACATTTTGAGTTACACTAGATCAAATACACTTAATTGTTTCAAATATTTACTTTCTAGGTGCTGTGGACTCTTTCCATGCCATTGGCTTTTTTTATTTAGATTTTTGGAATTCTATCTAAGGCTCTCCTTGGGATTGTGTTTTATTCCATTCACTTTACTAAGAAATAATGAAAAATACTAGTTATTTGAACCGCTTACTCTGTAGAATATAGATGCAGAGGAACCATTCTTTAGATCCTCAATTCCACCTCCTGATATTGCTGGCAGCCCAGATATATGATCAGTTTTCCCAAACTGATCAAGCTTAAAACTGCTTCATTTATTTTTTTTTCTCCAATATTACTATTGGGAAGCTGTTCCAACATGTTTTTTTCTGATGGATGAAAGTCTCCTAATTTCCATCATAAATGTGTTCATGCCTAGTTTATTCCCATTGGTCGTTTTGCCAACATTATCTTTCAGCATGAATAGCTTCTCTCTCTTACTGCTATTTCCTTTCTTGCTGTTAGTCCTTAGTACATGACCTTGCACTTTGCACTCTCAGAATGCATTCTGTTTCTCTCAGTACATTACTTCACATAATCGCTATCTCTTACCTAACTCATCAAAAGTGATATTTTTTCACACATCACTAAATAGACACTAATTGGGGAAATATCTCAACTCTGTTATGATATCTCTGATAGTACAGAAATTCTAATATTGACTCCTCCTTAGGAAGGGCAATAAGGTAGAACACTAGGTGGAATTCATGCTGGAACAAGTCTGAGGCAGAAGGACTCCATCAGTTTCCTTTCAGAAACATTCCTTCCTCGTTAGAGCCTTCTAAATGATTGATTCAATGTACAGTAACTTTTGAAGATTTGGCCTTACCATCTGTCTTCAAATACTAAGCAGACTGCACAGTTCCCATGTATCTGGTCAGTTTGACTCTGAATGATTCCTCTATCAAGATACTGGGGAACTACTTCGTGTCCACATTGTCCTTTCACATCCCCAAAATAGTTACAGGATTTAGGTTAAAGTCTGTACCTTCTTTCAAAGATACAACGTAATTTGACAGCATACTTGTATTAAGAGTGCACTAAGGACAAGGAGGCTGATAATATCTGGCTGGAGGGTCAGTTTCATACCAAAGTTACTCAGTGAAGTTTCTGTGAAGAAGCCATAGTTGCTATATCAGCACTTAATCTCTGATGAACCTTGTTTGGGAGAGCAGGATGGGATATGAACTCAGAAAATTGTCCTCAGAATAAATTATAGTGGCTCTAGGAAACATTCCCTGAGACTTCTAACCAACAATGACATGTGCTTATTCCTATATTATATGTTGAGAACATCTAATGTCCTATTGAATAATTTCATAATGTATTGAAGGAGGCAACTTTATATATGTGGTTAAGAGAGAACAACCTTGAATGATACCTGAATAAGGAGTTATCAGAATAAATATTTATTGCTATTTGCTTTGGGAGAGGGATTCAGGGAAAACACACTGTCTAGGCTTTCTAAAAGACTGTCAGAGAAAAAGCTGAAGAAAGACTAGAGAGCACCCTGATATCTCTTGAGATTTTTGAATGTGTTGCAAGCTCTTGTGAAGCTTTTACAGAAAATATACAAAGGTCATATCCTGTAATTTGAGCTGTGCATTCGATAATAAGACAAAGAAAATGCATTTAAATACAATACTGTATGATACTGATTTTGTTTAATTTTAGCTATTCTGTTGACAGAATATGTGAAATTGGCACTACATTTGATGACAAAATGGGAGGTGATGGAATTCCACCTTTTCTAACTTTTACAGAATCTTAAGACAGATTTACATTGGAATTTGGTTGACTTTTAGGAGATTTTTGTTTGTTTGTTTTGTTTTGTTGGTTTAAATCTGAGTATTAGCCTAGCACTGACAGTAACTCACATCAACATTGTGGCATCTCTTCCTTTGAGAAAACATGAGAAACATTTTAACTATCATGCTTTATTGGTCAGTATTATGAAACCCTGATTGGTAAAACTGTGGATGTACTAATAACACTGTGAAATACTGTGATTTTTAATGAAGACTTTTACTAGCTTAAAGTATGGCCATTTGCCTTTTGAACACATAAGGTACAGATAAAGTCAGAAAAATGGAGTTGAATAATGTGAATAATATTCTTCACCATTTCAAGTCATTTATTTAGTGTTATGGTAAGATGGAAGGCTTTGAAAGGTTTTAAATAAGTATTTCATTGCAAATAAGTGCATGTCAGGTTTCAACTCATCTTGATAAAACATACAAAGATCTACAGTCTATTAGATGATAGTATACTAGAATGGATTTCTGTTAGTGTCTATATTGAAAGTGATGATGCACTGACAAAAATACAAAAGTTTACTTTTATGCTTTTCCACAATCATCTTGTTGCAGTGGAGATTTTGTAAATCACATGGAAACCACTATCATTTTTTTCCACATATCAACTATTTCTTTCCTAAATCAAGACAGTAGAAAATTTGAAAAGAAGCAAAGAGAGAATCCTTGATCAGTGATAAGTAATAGGATATTAGATATGATAAAGATTTCAACCTTGCTCTCCTCCTTTTAATTTTGTACTACAGATGGCAAAATTGCGTAAGAAATGTCACTGCACATATAGAAAAGGCCAAAACTGTGAGCAATTTTTAAAAAGTATTGTTCAGTATTGCCAAGGATATCATATGTTATGGTGAATGGTTCAAACAATCTACAATTAGAGATCAGCCACAAAATTGGAATCAGAAAAAGGAAACAGAGCAAAGAAAAATGAGATTTTTTTTTATCCAATCCCTAGGTAGTCTGGAATGGCACAGCTATTGAATTAAATTTAGAGAGTGAGACTGGCTCTAGTTATGAAAGTTGGAACAGAGAGAGGAAAGTAAATTGAAAAATAGCTAGTGCAGATCTTGCTTAGCATTTGTGCATAAAGCTAAATTCTGTGTTTAAGATGACCTAACTCAAAACACTGTGTGTGCACCCCAGTTACAGTAAAAAGAGCAGAGTAACAGCTGACAGTAATAAACAACTGAATGCCTGGGACAAGAAATGCTCAATCTCTGTGAAAGCATTGGTAGTTGCTCTGTGGGATTAGAAAATTTTAAATTCCATCTATATTGGACAACGCTCTTGAAACTAATCACTATTCAACAGTGTTGGAGATGTCCAATCAGATTTGGAAGAGTAAAGCTTCAAACATGAAAATCCTTGCCTGCATATTTAATTTGGAATCTAGTGATTAAATAGTGTGCTGTGTGCCGAATGAGGATTGACAGAAGTGCATCAGCATTAGGAAATGCACAGTGTTGAAAAAGGCAATGATAGAAGAAATGCAGAGTTAATTTTCTTCAGAAAAATGACCTTATCACTGTTGTACGATGATTCTGTGCATGAAATTTTACCTGTATCGTATAAGTGGATATTACATATCTGAGGAAGGAATAACATGACACAGAAATAACAATGTACCTGAAGGGTACATGTCTCATGTAGAAGTACATGACATGTCTCATGACAGAAGTATCAATTGTTAGTATCAATGTTAGAAGTTGGCGTTCAGAAATAATAGGTTTTGATGGGAGGGAAAAAAAAATCAGGAACCTATTATTAACTTTACATTTCATAATAGCTTTGTCATTTGCTCACTAAAATGAATGTGGGACTACAATGTGGGACTATATTCCCACACCAGTTTAAAAAGTAGCATTTATGCTGATCAATGCAATCAGCGAACTTATTTCTGGGGAAGTCACTACTTTATAAATCATGTCAGGTGTCTGATAAATGATGAGAATAACTAAATATCTCAAAACAAAGTGCATATTGCATATTATTAGTGCGCATTTTGGAAAAAAAAAAAAAAAAAGAAATGGAAATAGCTCAAAACTAGCCTGAGAACATGAGTGTCAGAGAAAAGAGAAAAAGAGATGAAAGATTCCTTTTTGACCGTTTGATCTACATCAAATGGACCTACTGAGCTCATTACAAGATAAAGAATGAGCTCCTTTTATCACATGCTGAAATTCTGACCTTAAAGTAACCTTTGAAAGCAATGTTCTCTGGAGTATATAGGGGGGGAAAAAAAATTTTGAAAGGATACGCTATGCTTAGTATGACCAGAAATCTTTACCAGGAATGATAGACTGTAAGATATCTCAAGGAGTCCCATGTTTTTGAATTTTTATTGATACTGATTGCTATAGAGATTGCAAGAAGTACATAAGTGTCTGAAAATGTAAATGTTTCAGAGTCTGTAAAAAGCTAATATTTCAGAAGGGTTTAATCTATAGTTGCCATTACAACATAAAAGAAAATGTGAGCAAAGTGGAGCTATAAAACCGCGGAAGTACTGCAGAGGATTAGCCCATATATTATAAAGTCTTTTTCACTGAAACAGCAAAGCAGAATCTAGGTCTAGGTACAAAAGTCACGTTTGACTAATCTAACTAATTTTTTTGTTTTCTTTTGTTTCCTTCTGAAAAGTTTTCACAGACCTTGTTCTTCCTGATCCATTATACAAAATTTTTAAGGACTCATGCATTTTTCAGCCCCTTGTTCTTTATTTAGAAGAGTCTCTTTTCTATAGATTGGGATCAGATCTGTTGCATCATTGGTACTAGCAATTTTGAGGTTTAACAAGTACTGCAAATTATATGACTGAAATATATTTAATCAAGAATTATTTTTCTGTAAATCTGCTTGCTTCAGTACACCTATTCCATCATCAAAGATTGTTCATTATTTTCACGTGTGAGCAGTCAAAATAATAACACGAGAAGACCCTTTGTCAGTTGTGCTACCTCTTACTGTGTCTACCTATTGCCATTCTACCAATTGATGAATATTCTTTAATGCAAATTTACACATTATGTAATGTCCTCACTCCTCTGTCTGTCATAATTCTTATTATTGTAACAAACGTCTTACCATTTTTAATACTGAAATAGGAAGAACCATGTTAAAAAGTTTTTGAAGTTACATTTTATAAATAATCAAGTGCAGTTGTAAGTCAAGGCATGTCTATCTTCCCTCGCTGATGCTAGCCTTTTGAATGGAAAAGGGACCATAGGACAGCTATTGCAGGAGATACTGGTGTATATAGGATTATTTTGAGATTAAGTGGCATAGGAGCGATGGTGTTATAACAGAGCTTTCGATGCAAAAATTACTAACACTGTTCTAAGTGGAAAAGAACTAAGCCTTTCCAGACTTTTCCAGTATGCAGTGAAGTTGCTGAGTTCTGTTTGTGAAAGGTAAGAGTAGAGGATGCTCCTAATGAAAAAAATCAAGATGAATGAGAAAGGTAGACCTTTATCTAGAGATAGAAAAGAATATAGGCACACTGTGGTGTTTATGAAAAGGTCAAATGATACAGAATTTTACAAATGCCCATGGATGCCTGTCTTCATACCAAGGAAACTGACCATCTTTCAATATTTCCTCCTATTTTCCTATTTTTAATTAAAAATGAAGATTAAGCAGTATTGAATCTAGAGATTCTTTATAAAAATAAACTTGTGTTTCAGTCATTCTTCTCGTAAATATTTTAACTACAGAGGAGTGTAAAGTGTAATTTTAAAAGGGAAGTCTGCACTGATGCTAATCTCCAGAAGGCTTTTCCAGATTTGCTCATACTATATTCAGTAAAATGTGATCACTTCTTACAGAGCATCTCTTTAGACTCTTTGACCTCACCTAAACTCTAGACGGCCGTGGTCAGACCCAGGGACAGGTAGCAGAAGGTTTTTCTGTTCAGCCAAGGCATCCTATTTCATGTACAAAAAGCATCACAGCACACAGCGCCATGTCCGTACAACATGGCATGTGTGTTGTTGCAGGCTGTGTTTCATGCTTGTTAGAGTTTTCTGGTGCAGATGCATAATCACTGTAGTGTTTATAGTGTTTTATATTGACTGCTCCTTCTCTTGTTTTTAGTTATGCATCTGAAGCAGATGGAATATAAGGTGGTCAAAAGCTATAATCACAGAATCGTTGTGGTTTGAAAAGACATTCAAGATCACCACATCCAACTATAAACCCTTTAATCCCATACCTGCTAAACCATGTCTCTAGGTGACTCATCTAGACATTGCTTGAACACTGCCAGATACAGTGACTCCGTTACTCACCTGGGCAGCATGGTCCAATACTTGACTACTCTTTCCATGTAGAAATTCCTCCTAAAGTCTAACCTGGACCTCCCCTGGTGAAACTTGAGACCATTTCCTCTTGTCCTATCTTGAGTTATTCTGGAAGAAGAGGTCAATGCCCTGCCTCACTACAACCTTGTCTTCCAATAGATCCTGCAACTGTGAGTATTATGACTCCACTCATAGGAGATTTAGCTATGTTTTAGTATTCTTAAATTGCTACCTCCTTTTGATGATAAAGTTTCAAATCACTGTGCTTCTTAATGTGATACACTATGATGTAAGCATACTAATGAAGAGTCTCGGCTTATGAGGTGCATAGTTTCTTTATCCATATGTCAAATATCCTCAGCTTACATTTCAAGCCATTTTCTCGATATCTACCAGGACAAAACAATACAACAGGACCCTATTTTCAAATGTTGAACACACCTATCTTCTTCTTGATGTTTCATTCATATTCTGCATGCTTGTCACCTCTTAGACCACTTAAGTAGATTTGAATATCTCTGGTCATCAGCAGTAGCAGCAGATAGAAGGAGGCTAAGTGTCATCCTAATGACTTTCCCTGTTGTCACAGTGTAAAGAGATAGGTGGATGATGTGAAACTCAGAAACTCTTACCCATCATGAGGCAGCAGTAACAGGAGGCATTTCAAAATGTCCTAAAGGGCCCTTGGAACATCTGTCCTTCAGCAGACCGACCATCTAGTATTGCAGATTATCGATTGAGGTACAAAAACATGCACTCTTGTTCCAAATAACACAGAAAAGCTTCAACGCTGCAGTTAAAAAAATTAAGTAAAAAATCTTCCTAGCATCTACCTCTTTGTCTTTCGGGTTAAATTCACTCTTCCAGAGTTTTAATGTCTCCTAAGACTCTCTGCTTCAAGCAGAAATGACGATGTTTAGGAAGAACCGAGGTCTACACTGGAAAGGACTGTGATATTAGTAGTGGAGTTTCTTTGTCCTCTTTGGCAGGAGGTGCAATGTTTACACTGATGTAGATCACTTCTTCCTCTTCAGGAAGCTTGAGCCTGCTTGGGTTTATTTTTATCTGCTTCCTTAACATAGTATGCCTACATGAAATTTCTCTTAATTGGTTCTAAGTTATTCAGCTTTTCCCTTCTCTTTATTAGTTCTTAAAATATGGTTTCACCTGAATTATGTAAGAGTGTACTGCTGTAGTGACCATTGAGTGGTCATTAGGATTTGTATTTGTGGTACAGGATTTTAATACCATGTATCTGCATTCTTCCACATATGTTTTATTATAGAGTCATTCTGTACATAGAGTAACTGCTTTTTATTGCTATAAATTAAAGCTAAACTAAAACATATTTGGACAATATGAAAAAGTTGAAGTTGAAGTTGAAAAAATAAATCTGCAAAAATAATAAATGACAATAAGTACTACTGTCTTTATTATGGCCATATCTGATGTGCTACTTTTTTTTTTTTTCTTCTCATTTCAAGGAGGAAACTGCTTAGCTCCTCACTTAAGTTTGTGAGTAAGATTTAACCTTAGAAAATAATAATATCACTGATGTTGTCCATAAAATAATTTCTATACCTCTGAATTTCATACATGCTTCTGTGCCGTCCAATACATAAACAAATAAGAGTTAAATATGCTCTGCCGCGCATACCTTTAATTATACTAGCGTAAATTTCTGTAACCCCACTGATATCCAGGAAGTGCCATCATCATCTCCATTTAAGGGAGAGACAACTCTGGCCAACTGCTTTCAAACTATAAAAAATGTGGGTTTTTTAATATTCTCTGAATGTTGCATGAGATCTTGGATATATCAATAAATGCAGCTGTGTTAGGTCAGTGGGTCTGGATTTTATTTGTATATCTTCTGTCTTCTAGGACTGTAAACAGAGGAAAAATTAAGGGAAGGAATCTTCAACTTTAAAAACAGTTTCTTTGACAGAAATAAGAAACTCAGCATGGTTAAACTATTTATTATGATACTCATAATTTAGTTAAATTCTGTTCATATTTTTATGTCTCCAGTTCCACAAGAGGTGGAACTCCAATGATGGAAGAGCACTAATGAAGTTCAAAGATAAGAAGAAGGACGTTAGCTATGCAAAAATAAAGACAATTCATGTTATATAAATAAAACATGTCTCATGGGGCTGTTGATCATACTTCTGGCCTGATTAAATAAACATAGCACCTCATTCTGCCTTGTGAAATTTTCCTGATGTTCCTGTGAAGGAGGAATGTCTTCCTCATGTACTGCTGAGGAATGCAAGACAGATACCGTAAAGAGAGATCAATGAAGGAAAGAATATTCAAATAGTGAAATATCTACTTTGGTTTATACCATAATTGGATATTATATTGTTATAAATTTATCTCACTTTCATATTATCTTATTTGAGAGATTAGGAACTAATGAAATCTAATGTCAATTAGTTAAATCCTTGTTATGTCTCATCTAATGGTAATATGTGAACTACACTGTGTAAGAAATAAGTACTGACACATTTCTTAGTTAAAAAAATAGTACGGTGAGAGGAGGGAGAGAAGGGAAATGCCTTTCCAAATTTCCTATAAGTCTCCATAATTCAAAAACTTGATTGTTTTCTTACGAATTTGTAATTGAGAATCCATTATCTCATGTGAAAATATTTAGTGCATGCAAGTTTCCCCTTTTTAATATAAATAAGATTTTCTTCATAGAAGTATTCAGGGGTAAAATCTATGCAACATACCATCTTAAGAATTGTCACGTCGTCCCCTCTATATATGTCATCTAGCTGATACTGCAACTGCCGAAATATCTCTTGCTCTTCCTAAAACCAGAGATAGTTGACTTTTCAAGACCCTTTCTAAGTATGAACTTGGGCAAACCTTATTTGACCTGCATGTCTAGATTTCACATCTATGAAATCTCAAAACTGATAATACCTGTTCCAGAAGGGAGCCTCCAAAGAAATGGAAGTTGTCATAAAAAATATAAAGTATCTTTAATATTTAATATTATAAAATGTGTCCTCATTCCTAAATGCTCTGGCAGGCAATGTCTATGTGCTAGAACTCCAGTTCCAATTTTAAGGCAAATATTATCACTAACACTTCCTATTCTCGAGAGAGATGTTCTTTGGGATAAAGGCATGTAGGGTTTTCCTTGTAACCCTAACAACAAATGACTGGGCATACCCATTATATGTTGAGAGCAAAAGGTCTCTCTATATCTTTTTGCCCTTAATGGAGTAAGACAGTTAAATACACATAAGTGTGCCTAAAGAGTATGTAGCTGCTTAAATTTAAGCCAGAATATAAACACTGGAATGAATAAAAACAGTGTCTGCATACCAGGGCAAAATCTGAGGACTGATGCCTGGCATCTGCAGTGTGGGAGAATGGTAAACTGTACACAACAAAGGAGTTCTGTACAGTTTACCTCCACTGCCTGCCGAGAAATCTTTGACGGTGTTATGCCACTGAAGCGTTCCGCCCCGAACCTCCCACTCCCTAGGGGAGACCTAATACTTTACCGACTAGCTTAATTCGAGGTTGAGGCCACAGCCGCTCCACAGCCAGGATCCGTCGCTGGGGGGAGTGCCAGAGACTCGAGGGTAAAACCCTTCAGGGGAGGGGGAAGGGGGTTCCCACCACAATCGGACACGAGAAGTACTACTAGCATGCGGGTGGGAGAAGAGCCTTTATTCAATTTGAACAGCAACATTTATAGAACTCGTACAGAAATTGAGCAAAATGGTTGGGGAACTAACAAAGAGGTGGAGTAAGGGGATAGGTTGGGAGAATTTTCTCACGTCTGGGATTGGTCCAGAATGGTGACAGACAGGAACAGGTGTAGGGGAAGGGAGGGGGAGCAATTATTCGAGAAAGTACTTGAATCTCTGCAACGGACTCCTCCGTTCCAGAAGGTTCAGCAATCTGAACTCCACAGTTACCCAATCAGAAAGAGAAGGCACACGTGACAGTGGCACGCGCCGGGGAAATAACACTCAATGAATTAATACGTCCGCGGTCTGATTTCATATCCCGACGCTGACTTGAGTCCAGTCCTGAGCACCTGAGCATACTCTGAGGAGAGGAGGGGGTAGGCCGGTCCCAACATGCCACTGCTGAAATACTTTGAATGGCGGTATTTTTAACTTTTGTTGTTGTGATCTCATCCATCCCACTGTGTTTCATCTCTTTTATGACATTGGACCTCTTTAAAATTGTAAATAATGAAAGCACAAATTTCTTTGTGCTCTCAAAAGTTTTCCTCCTCACAAAATATTAAAATAAATGTTCAAAATCTAAATACACTTTTCTATGAAATCTATGCAGAAATATCTTTCTATTGAGTATTTTGTTTACATTCTTGAGAGCAGGGAGTAAATTTTCAGTGCAGTGCATGAGAATTTGCAGTAGATTCAACTCTAGGCAGCTTTAAGCAGTGTTCTATAACTTACTATTCATGCACCATATGAAAAACAACCCTTGGGTATGATCCTTGAGTACATATAGTTTCATAATTTTAACAATGTCTAATATCTGTGTCTTTATTGGCAATGCATTTTTTTTTTAGAAAAAATGCTATCACTGGCATTGAAGAGCACAGCTAGGTATAAGCATGCATCCTTGCTTGAAAACTATTAAGATTGCTAACAAATATATGGTGTCACGTAGTTATGGGTATTTCCATACAGAAAGATACTTTTGCTTGAATATAGCAAAATTTAAAATACCTTTCCTCATCAACTCTTGTTGAAGGCTCATCTCCTCTTAACTATATGTAGCTATGGCAATGGCAAAATAGAATCATAGAATACTTAAGGTTGAAAGGGACCTCTAGAGGTCATCTAGTCCAACTCCTTGTGCACACACGGTCTCCTAGAGCATGTTGCAATCTGTTCAGAAGTGTAGTTCATTTAAAATAAGGCAACAAGATGTTTAATGGTAGGAGTACTGTTGGATGCTAAAAATGCACATTCTGTTCCCCTTTCTGCTGGTGAACTATTGTATGGCATTGGAAGGATCACCCTAAACTTAATTCGAAAGGAAATAGGTGGGAACTACATCCCTTCCCCCTTGCTTCATACCGCCACCTTTTCTTTTTCCCCTTTTATAAATTGTGGCACTGACTTTCTTTGGAAAGGATTTTAAAATGAGATGGCAAGAAGCAACATGCAAGCACTGGCATTATTAATTATATGATTAACAATATTATTACATTTATTGAATATGAAAGTAACTAGAAGAAAATGGCCTTAGTGCAAGAAGGTTGCAATTTGCTTCCAAATGTTTGATAGTATCACTGGCAACCCTGAGCTGCATTATATAACAACGGGTCCATGTCCTCCAGGCTTTTTCAGTGCCCACCTTTGATGTGTAATTTTTTTGATGTTACTGAAGCTACACTGACATTAAATACAAATTCAATAATGGTGATCAAGCTCAAGATTTAGAAAATGGTAGTTTGATTACTACACATGGCACAGGCTTTCAGTTCTCATAGTTGGAATGATCTTCGTCCCATGGAATAAAGGCAAATTTTAGTCTTGCTGGCCTGAACGGCGTGCTTTTCTAGAATATTCTGGGCTTCACAGGAGAGGCCTGACTATATCTGGAGGATAAACAAGCCATAGCATTTCCATATTTTGCAAGCAACTGTGAACAGTTTTATATGTATAAACAGTTTTATATGTATAAACAGTTTTATATGTATAAACAGTTTATATGTATAAACAGTTTTATATGTATAAACTAATTTTCAAAAAGGGTTCTATGCTAGTGATTTACAGAACTGCAGACAGAAAAACACTTCTAAAAATGAAGGGAGAAAACTTTTCTTTCCTCACAGTTTCACAAATTAGGGAGGAGACTTGACACTGGCAAATGATACAGAAAAGTTCAGTCTTAGTCATTTGCATCTGCAGTATCAAAGAGGTCCACTACTGCCAAACAAACACCTATCCAGCTCAGCAGGATAGGTGAATGATCAAGGAAACTGCAAGAAGCTAAACCTGCTTAAAATATGCCATATCTTATGCCATCTACTTAGTTTGCATACACAGACTACAGACACAGACTACAGACCCATTTCAGAAGTCCTACAAGGCATAAGTAATGATATTCCTAGGAATGCCAGAATGTTTGTCTAATTAGGGTTGGAAGATGTGATTGTAAAATGGAAGATGCATCATGGCAGACTGAACTAAATGTTGGGAATTTAGATCTGATTAAATATCTATGTATGCGTGCAAACAAGGTATCAAAATAACTGGAGACTGCTGCTTTTATCCCCCTTTATCCCCCTCCTCCTCACCTGCCTACTTTTAAATTGCAAGCTTATTGCTGAAAATAATCTCGGTATCAAATACCTGAGAAAAGACTCAACATTTGCATTTTTATTGATTTTAAATATGAATCAAGGCAAGCAAATTACTGTGTTACAGGATGATTGAAAAGTGAAAAATGCTACTGCACATTATCAGATGTATCAGATATTCTACTGAATTAGTCTGCCTTTATTGCGTTGTTTAAAAAAAAAAAAAAAAGAAAAAAGTTAGAATGGCTTGTAAACCTTTAACTCTTTATGGAAAAAAAACCCCTGTCATGTCAAAACTGTGACAAGGAAACTTTTAGAACAAGCTGTTTTCTGTTGCCATAGCACAGGATGGCTGCTAGAGAACATTTTACAAAGCAGCAAAGAGAAACAAGGAGGAGAAAAAAAAATTAGAACATCTCTTTGCTGAAATGCCGGATTCAGCTCTGCAGTATGCTGAACACTACTTCTGTGCATCAGAGGACCTTTGTCTGCAGAGCAATACAATGGAGCTAGAGGTGATTAATAAGGAATGACCTGAAGTTAAAGGTGACACTGGAACATAAATTTGAGACCTTTATTTTGACAGTGAAAATGCAAATGTTTGAGCTTCCATATGTCTTATCCAACAAAATTACCAAAGTACTTAGGGAAATAATGACAAAATTTCTGCAGACTTGTCCCTTTTCTTTCCAAGGCTTGGGGAGGGATAATTGGTAAATTATTTGTCTTACAGTAAGCTGTTGACTGTTCACCAGAGGGGAACTCAGATTGCAAACATCTAGGAGGCAAAAAAGCCTTTTTGCTGTTAGCCATTGCTAATCACATAAAAATACTTTCTCTCTCTCTCTCTTTTTTTTTTTTTTTTTTTTTTTCCCCCTCAGAGCAGCACAGGTTACAGCATGAAGCAGTCCCTTTCTTCATGTAACAACTTCCCTTTTCACTCCTAGGTAAGGATGGTATTGATCATGTATTATCAGGAGGTACTTCTGCAGAAGCTGGGGGACATTATGCTGCTGAAGGAAGTAATGCTGCTCCCTGCTTCTAAGGTGCTTTGGGTGATGGCAATGCCTACAGATGTGCCACAAGACACAACCACATACATAAGGGAGTCTTGGCTGCTCATGACTCTAGGGTTTTGTTTAAGCTTTTACATGAACCACTCAGTATCCTATTCACATTAATGCACATCCCAGGAGCCTCCATGCTGCTCTAATGTTCATGTGTATAAGAAACTCCCACAGCTAGTTAGCAATTTACAGTCATGTGTATGTCTATTTTCAGAAGAGAGTAAGTCAGGGGAAAAACATTTCTGAACTTGGAGTTGCATCACTGATGGAAAAAAAACCTCGATTTTTTTTGTGGCCTTTAAATTAAATACAAAGTGAGAGATTGTCAATGTCAATGACTGAAGTTTTTTTTCAAGGGATAATAAAGCACAGAGAATACTACCACAGACTGCATGAGGGTGACAGTGAGTATGATTTCCTAGACCTTAAAGTATAATCATGAAGCACCCTTCAGACACACAAAATGAATATGGACAATGAAGAAATTGTGTTCTACTCCCAGTTCCTTTAAACCAAAATATCTTCCGCTTTTTTAGGGGCAGAGGTAGGGGAGTTGTCATAGATTCATATAGACTTGCATACTTATGGAACAAAAAAGAAAAAAAAAAACCACTTTCATCAATTGCTTTCAAAGTCCGATAACTAGGTCTCTCCATTTATACTTGTATTCAGTTCCATCAACTTCAGAAGTATTACCTCAAATTTAAGCTAAATGCACGTGAAACCATGGCTGCAACACTCAAATCTAAATTTTGGTTCTTAAATTTCTCTTGGAAGTAAGCTTTTCCTTCTTCTGTGGCCAAGTTAGGAAAATAATATTGCTGTATATAATCAAAGATTTACATTGAGAACCTACCTTAGATGCTTGAAATCAAGCGCTTCCAGAGTTTATCTCTCTCCTTTGCCTCCATAAGCATCCTATAGAGAAAGCATCCTCATCTGGATACATAAACGAAGGGATATGAGCATGCACTTCTTGCCAACTCAGATTCCGTTGTCTTCTGAGACCACCTTTTGTCTGTTTGAATTCACTGATCACAGACAACAAAGCAATTCCTGAACCTGGGAGAAAGAAATCAAATATACTAAGAAATCAAATATTGACAGGAAACAAAATAGAGTGATAAGAAGGAAAAGTACTTAAAAATATATATTCCAAGTGGCATATGACACTGTAGTTTTGGATTTTTCATTTTTCCTCTTCTTTCTATATGGTCTCTGGCTGGATCAAATGCAGCCTTTCACAATGCATTACAGTGTTTCTTATTCCTTTCACCATTCAGCACGTATTTTGTATGGCAGTTCATTCAGTACCCAAAACAATCCAAACCTAAATAAAATATTATTTAAATTATATTTTGATATAAATATTTTAGGTTTCTTCACACCAATTTGAGAGGAGAGTGTGTATGTGGTGAGTTTAGGTAAGTGGCTGGCAGTAATCTACCATAGAAGGGAAGGGATTTGAGGCTTCACAATTCAGGAATGACACTTTGGATCTGTCTCTGAATTAGTGTGCAGAAATGCTTTCCACTATTAGGACTCAGCTTCTTTGGATTCTCCAAGCTGCCAGTCATGTAAAATAAAATGCACTTAATATGATTAAAGAGGGTTTTTTAGAGAATTCCTCCATCTGAGTATCACAAGCATATAAAAGATCAGAGAAGAAAAGATAAACACAGAAAGTAAAATTATTTGTGGCTTTTACTGCTCATTCAGCTCAATAGCAATTTTCTTGACTGTACTTATCTTGTTAATTATTGCTTTTATTCAAAGAGCTGGCATGAAATATACTTTAAGAGAACATCTACTGAATACACGTAACCATACCTCTGAGGTCAGATTCCTCAGTTTCCTAGAATAAAGCAGATTGTACTCAGAAGTAAGCATGACAATTAAAAATTATTTTAGTGCCCTAAGAAAAAGTCTCTCTCTCCATGAATTTTCAGTTTCTTAGGTTTTTAGTGGAACAGATTTATAAGTAATGCTTAAAGTAGACCTTTTTTTTTTTGCCTGACATTTTTTCAGTAAATATGATTGTAAAATTTCTACTTGTTCAGAGGAAGCAGAATTAAATGAATGCTGTGCATCTTTTGCCTGAGGCTCCTGCAAGCTAAGCACTGAAGAGCTGAGCTGGCTGAACAAAATATTATTTATTTGTGAAGAATTTCAACCTGAGTTAAAATTTTTATTTTTGTTTTCAAGTATTTTCAAATTTATTTTTAAGTTAATTTTTAATTTAAAAACAATTCAATTTCAAAAGCTTAATGAAGCCTGAGGGCAGGAGAAGATGGTGAGGGAAATTTTAAAGATTTTTATTCAGAACAGCCAATTGGTAAATCAAGAAAAAAATTGTTTTAATGGGTTTGAGACTGACTGTCCTTGCAAAGAGATATGATTGACAAAGAGTAGCTCTAATTATTAGCAAAATTTTAGTCTTGGAAAGTTGTTTACTTAATGTACATCCTTAGTACTTACATTCACACAGCAAGGATTATAAATTTCTGGTCTTTTGCCTAACAGGTAATTATTTTAGAAGATAAAACAATAAACTAGTAGAGCATCAGACTTGCTCTCTTAGGAAAAGCAAAAACACACTTTGTTTAAAAATAGATGTACTTACTCTAGAAAAAAAAAAAAAAGAGGTTTTTCATCTATTTTGCATGTTTTACAACTTTTATAACCAGAAGCTACTCTAATTCTACAGAAGAAAACAAGAAAGAGGCATCTTATATAGTTTCTGAATGAAATGATCCATTAAAGAACTGCTTATAATCTTTTGATGTGGAAAAGGATATTGACTTTGACATTGTTTAGAGCTCAAGCTCGGTATACTGCTGGTCTACTTCAGAAATACAGGGAGGCTCTGCTTGGGCTGCCTCTCTCAGTGCTTCAGACTGGGAGCAAGTGACTCTTGAGCTCACAGCAGCTCCTTGCCGAAGCTGCAGCACCAGCTCCATTTCCACGCAAAAAGCCAACAATTCCCACGCATAATGCAGTTTGCTTGGAAAAGCAAAGAAAGACAGAGCACCATTTCATCCCTAAATGTGATTACTGTGACCTTGGACCATGAGTCTACAGTCCAATCCAGTAAGAACATTGGTATCAGGTGGGAAATACTCCAAGTCACTGGGTTATGTTTAATTTTATTTTGATGAAAATTCAAAACTAGAGTAGTAGAAAAATGTTTGCTTCTCAACCAAAAACCATGTTTCAGAGAAATAGTTCTCAATAGGAAAAAGTCCAGTCTTTATCTTTGTGGCAGCCTGACAGAAAGCACTCAGAGCCAAGCTTCATAAATCCTGCTAAAAGCCATTTGGTGGATTATTAATCTGTTTCTAAATGTGTAATGTTATCCTAAATTACCCAGAAAATCATTCTGGTTCAAATGCTGTTTCTGTAAAATACCTGTCTTTTCAGCTAAACAGAAGCTTAAGTTTCATGGAACTTAAGCAGCTACCTACTGATAGAGACATCATCAGACATTTTGCTAAGAAACTGTTTTATTTTAAAGCATGCACTCAGATATTTTGAGTGTCAGGAATGAAGATTACTCATGGGTACATCTTTCTCCACTTAACTCCAATCAGAACAAAGACTAGATATTCCTTAGCTACTCACAAGAAAAGATTAGCATCCAGATTTTCCCTGAGTATAATCCTTTTTATTTTGCAGGGTTCTCCTTCAGCTCCTCACCATCTCATACTGCACAGGGGAATGGAAAGAACCAAAATGCTAAAAAACAAACAAACAAAAAACAACAAAAAAACCTACCCAAATTAATAAGAAATAATTTGGAATCTTCCCAGCATCATCAATATACCAGGACTGTAGATGGTCTTTCTCTGTTCACTTTCATGCAGAAATGATGCCAGTTCCACTGAAAACACTGGCTATGACTTGGACATGTGAATGAAAAGGAAGTGGTGAGGACAGTGTGATGCAGTACAGCTGCACAATAGCTGCAGATGTTTGACTTCAGCAGGTAGCACCTTCTCCTGGCTGTCCTTAATGTATATATGATGTGAGGATAGAAGAGAAATTCTTGTGAAAATCAGTCCAAAAATATCAAAGCTAGAGCTTCTGATAATCATTCTTATATATTCATTAGGAGGAAAAAGAGAAGGGAGGTAAAAGAATTGACAGAAGCCAGTAGAGGGACTTCATCAGCTCCACAAAGGTGAGTGCTAGGGATACACAGGGAAAGAAGGAAGACATGAGAAGACTCTAGTGCTCAGGGAAAATGAGAACAAATTACACAGTTGTAAAGGATAATAAAGGAGTTTATAATTCCATATTACAGCATTTTTGTTTTTATAAACAGGAGAATGGATTCTTGGATGTGTTTTTCTAAACAAGACACAGAATTCTTGGAGGTGGTTTCCTCTACTATTGCAAAAGCTGTGAAATAGCAAGGTGTAATTAGCGCAGTATGTAGTGAAGTGTAGGAGCCATGTACAAATAAGCGCAGACAGCTGTATGTTGTCGGTTGTTTTGTGTGAAGCCAGATTTAATGTTGATGTTGCAAATCTACAAGATATACTACCTGTGGTCTGGCACTTTACTTAGGCTACATTGCTTCTAGCATGGGTCAGGCTGATGTGCAAGGGCTGGGAGTATAAGTGCTTGTCTTATTTGTCTAGGTGAAGTGCCAGTGTGAGCAAGTGCCCAATGGGCACTGAGTGGCTTCTCAGACCACTGTATCACATCTCTGTGTTTTGTTTCTTCTATATAGAAATACAAATGGGGAGTAATTTGCAAGTGCATTCACTCAAGTGAAAAACTTGAGCATTTCATCCTGACAAATATAAAAGGTGACACAACATTTCTTCTTTCTTTGGAAAAAAACAATATCCATTTTGGAGTCTAATGAAAAAGTGGGAGTTTTCTGAGGAGAGACAATATGAAAGAAATATATTTTCCAACTAGTTCTAGGATCTAGGATGAACTTTGCTGATAATCAGTATGGGAGAAAATAGGCGTGTGCATACTGCAATTTTTAGTTATTTTGCTTGTAAAAAAAGTATTGCATTAAACTAGCATCACTTCTTTGCTAAATGAAAGGTAAGATTGCAAAGCCAGCTGTTTAGAGTAAGGAAAGCTGTAATGAAGATTATCAGTGTTCCCTGTGTACATCTGTGCTGGGATTAATTACATAATCATTTAGCTTGCTCTCTTTTTTTTTTTTTTTTTTTCCCTTCCCCCACAAAACTCCTGCCTTAGTTCACATCATAAGTGGAGCTAACTGAATGGATAACTTTAATATTTCAAACATAGAGAGCTTTCAATATTCTAATGATTGATATCAAAAAATTAAAAAATGGTTTGGTTTGCATACAGATTGATCCTGAATTACGCAATGGTCATGTCCGTGATGAAAACACTCCAGTTAAATGACACATAGAGAAAGCTTAATTGATACTTTGTGGTTTCTCAGCAAATGTCTGCATCCAAAAGGAATTACTCTAAAAGAATTTACTAGAAAGATGTACGTACTTATCTGAATAAATCATTTGCTAGAATGAAGTTATATGCTGTGAGAGGTACTGGTTAGATCAGCAAGCCATAAAAATGTCTTTATTCTAGTCTCTCTTTTTCATATTTTATATTAATGTGAATCCAGAATGGAGCTGATTCCCTGTACATTATATCAGTTTCATGCTGATGCAACTCTCCTAATTTCAGTCATTTACCATACAATTGCCTATTATAGTGGCAAATTCCAGTCCATATAAATATATACCTCATTTATTGCACTTGCTTACATTCATTTTTTCAATGAAGAAATTACTCCCTTGAGGAATAAAAGCATATGAGTTTTATTAAAGTTAAGAATTTGACTTCTAAATTAAAAGCTGGGCATGACTATTACAAATGGTGTAGTATCACCTTGGAAAAATCAGCAGAAGAGCAGCATTTCATATGTGGGTTCTAATAAGATTGTGAGCTCCATGTGATTTTTCCTCTCTTCCAGGCTCAGTCCTAAGTGATTGTGCATTTACCATATGTCCTTGCAATGCATTCAGTCTTTGTAACCCTATTCTCTCCTCATAGGAAAGCCCCCTTGAGGACATGAAGAACATTATGCAGAAAAATAAATGCAGATTGGATATCAATATGTGAAATAAAATGATGCCAGGCTTTTTATCCTTTCAGCAATTTGATCCAAATGCTGTGACTAGGTTACTGTGGTTAAGATTAATAAGTAAATTATTTTCATAAAGAAACCACTGCTTTTCTCCACTTAATTACCAGATGTTAAAAAAGGAAGAAGGAGTTATTCTTCTGTGTATTCATCTGTGCCCTTTAGCTAATTACAAGCAAAATCAAAGTGATTTCATATAGCCTTTGCAGTAATGTTGCAGGATCCTTAAGGTTAACAAATTATGATATGTAACTATGACAAATCCTGGTATAATATGATATATTGGTAGTTGTTATGTTAGCTATGTGTACCCTTTCAAACAAGTGCTTTGTCAAACAGGTAAACTCAATAATGTTTTACAGAGTGTCTTACTCTCTGATTCTTTCACCTGTGTAGTTGGGAAAAAGAAACTGAGCCAAAGTCAAAAACAATGCGATAGAGTGCATATCTCAGACCTCCTTCATACTATGAGGACAACGTCATAAAATTTCATGGAGGCAAATATGCTACAGGGGAAAAAAATGGAATGCTTCAAATACATATTTTGCAGAACATCGCACCTTTAAGATGTATTGAAATGAGACGAATTCTCAGGAAAATGGTTGAGTCTGTGTTGTGATATTTTCAGTACTGTGAGAGCAGCAGAAAAGAGGTCCTGCTCACTTTGCATTGCTATAAAGAATTCATAGAACTGAAGACAGTGGAGGGCTGTATTGCTGACGTTTTGAAGCAAGTTAGATTCATCCATTAAGATATGAAAAGGAGAGCATCAAGACACTCAGCTGATTCATTTATTGCAATTTTTGGGTAAAATTTTCCTTTCAGTTTCAAACTGTCACCTACCCTAAAGTCTCTACTATTTGAGAAATGTTTTTTAAGCTGGAACTTGCTGTTTTATAGGTTTGCAGATCTAGCCTAATAGAGACAATATCAGTAGGTTAATGTCTCTGAATTGAAATAGTGAGCCAAGCACTCCAACTAATAATTCCTGTTGTGAATCCAAAGCCATGCTATACAAATTACAGTTTGATAAAGGACTGTAATTAACTGGAACCACAATTCTTTGATGCAGTATTGTTGTAAAATTTATCAAATGGCACAGAACTGTGGTAGATAATCTGTATAGGTCATTATAGACTGAATTTCAATCTATGTTTCTTGTAAATGTTGTAAAGATCTGTTAAAATCGTTAGAGATTATAGTAATTCTATTTTTAAAAATTTATTTCATTATTATTAAAATTATTTAATTGCAATTATTTCTATAAGTATGGTATTAATCTTGTACCTTTGCTGTTATTAGGGTTCATAGTTCCTCCGTTTTCATCATTTGCCCGAAAAGACACTTTACAGTTATTCCTAACTATAGGAGAATGGTTCGGATTTCTTTATTTTTACTGGTCATCTGAGCTTATGTCTACATTAAAAAGTCATGTCACTTAATAGAATCAGAGTTGTAAATTAAAACAGTGTTGAGAATACAACATCCTTATTATGTGTATTTTGGGGGTTGACTTTGGAGTTGACTGTCGATTAACAGGCCATGTCCATAATTCCAGTAGGGTATGTCCTACTGCTTACTGGAAGATCAGCATCTGTGATTCAATTTAGTGCTCTATATGTGGTCGTATATCTCAGACCTGCAGCCTTCCACATCCACTGTGATTTCACAAGCTCCTGAAAAGAAGGGACTTCCACTTGATTGGTGAAGAAACACAAATTTACCTGATGGTAAATGTAAATGTGAATTTTACCCTATAAAGGAAGTCTTTCCAAAATTTGAAATTTTCTGTCTAGTTTTCTGTTTTTCAGTAATCAGGTGGCATCATATGTGAAATTTGACCTAAGTTTGACAGTTGGTAAAGCTGATGCAAAGATTCTGTTCATAGACAGGTTAGATATGCTTTTGCCTTTTCTTCTTCAACTATTTTTTCGTTACTTATTATATTAGTGTCATATGTATTCTAGTGTGATATACAGTCTCCAACTTAGACTAGGACCCCAGCATACTAGGCAAGGAGAGTGAGAGATGGTTCTTGTCCTATACAGTTTATTAATTGGCCGTATAAACTATGGGAGCTGTAGGAACTTGCCGAAGGTGATCATAGAGGTTGTTCTTTGGGGCAGCACTGAAAACACTCATTACATTGAAATGTGATGCTGTGCTCATGAGCCTTCTTGTAGCATTTAAAATGCAGAGACATTTGAGTTGGAAAAGCAAAAGAAATTAAGGATATTGCTTGTATCCTTTTTCTCATATGCCAACATTTCTCATTTTGTTTTTAATCAGAAAAATATCTTATGACTTGATTAGCAGATAATTTCTTCTATTCCTGTAAGTAGTCCTTTCACGTCTGTCCTGCACACAGAAATAAGCTAGATCATTCTTCCAGCCTGTCACATGTGCATTCTTTGAAGCAGCAGATAGAGTCAAAGGGTTAAGAAACAATTCCAGCATCCTCTTATGACTAGAATCACTGGCAGGCAATAATGACCTATTGCTTTTCTCTAATGGGAATTAAACCATTCTTGATTATGGCGTGTCACTACTATGAAAAGCTTTAGCTTTGCCATATTTAATTAGCATTCTCTTTTCCTGCCAGACTTTTTTTTCTCCTCTAGCTCTGAAGAAATACTGCAATAATTGCTAACTCAGTAAAGTGACATGCCCTCAGCAAGTTGATTTCTGATAGACTACAGACACGCTTATTGAGGTTTAAAATGGTGACCTTACCTAACAGACTTTCTCAGACAACCTATAAAAAATAGACACAAGTTCTCTCTTAATTATCATTTTATCAAAAACATCAAATATACTTCTTTCTGTCAGTCCACATGGAGACACAGGAAAGAGATTAAGAAATTAAATCTTTCCGTTCATGCTGCTGCCTGTAAAAACCTTTCACTGACTGTCTTCTGTTGAAAAATGTATTATCCTAAAAGATAGCATCATGCTTTGCTGGGAAAATGTGTCACCTGTTTTGCTTTAACCTCATTGTAGAGCAATTGTCATGACCCTCTTCCAAATGAAGGTCTTCCTTATCCCTTTTGACTGATTAAGATTCTATGCCAAGACAAGGGCACAGGCATAAAGCAGGGGCATAGGAATTTCTGTAGCTATTCCTATTGCTCTCAATGGAGATTGACATCTGATCAATACAGAGAAGAAAAGAGTCTGCATAATGCTTTTCAGGTACTGTAAAATGATTTTAAAGCAAAATTACATGTGTGCTACACTCTTAAACAGCTTGCATACTGTGAAGTTTCTGATCCTTGTGAACTTTTCCTAAAATATTGAAAGACCTAGCAAAGTAAATTGATCCAGAAATCTTATGACAGCATTCTCAGTACTGTGCAAGACTCTGCCCTTGACTTGGCAAAGTAGTATTTCTGTTTAAATATAGCAGCATCTCCATTCTAAGAGTTAGATTTTGCTGCCCGTTGTCGTATGGGAGCAGAATTATTTAAAACCACAAGATTGCAAATAACTTAGTAATAAAGCTATGTTTTTAGCTTGGAAAAATAACTTGAACTGAAAATTACAAAAAAAAAAAAAAGAAAAAAAGAAAAATAAAAATAAGGTGTATGGCCTGAGATTTATTATTCTTTTCCTTATCTTCTGCATACCATGTCTGTTTCAGTAAAACACCCTATTAGACCAAAAAAACGGTTAGTAAAATTAAGGTTCAGGGAAAAATAGTTCCTTATTTTACAGATCACCTTGATCTGTCTGTCTAACATAGGTTCAGGTATCTAGAAAACATATTCATTCTCACTCAGAGCAACATTTTTTCCTATAACTAAACTTGTTAAATGAGTTCATAAATGCATGAATAATGTAGTTTGTGGGAGGCAGAATGGGCTGCTATTGTCTGCTACTTTGCCATTCCTGACTTCTGGATTGCCTGAGTAGTTTTTATTTGGGGATTCAGCCTGTAGATTTCCAAATTAAGGGTACATAATATTGTGTTTGCTGTATGAATGATTAAAGACTTTTGCTTTTCTTTTCCTTTCTCTTTCTTTTTTTTAATCTTTTTCCTTTTCCTTTTTTTTTTTTTTTCTTTTTTGCTTGGTAGTTATAAACTGAGGTAATTATAGTATTCTATTCAGACATAAAGCATGGTTTCATTTCAAGTCTTAAATAGTATTTGGACTGCAAGATTCCCTTATGTGTAGGCACTGAGTGACTCACTCAAAACTGAACAGATTTTAAAATAAAACTGGAAATTCATTTTATGAGACTATCTTAATAGAAAATCAGTCCAAAAAACAATTTCTACCATAGAAAAAATTCTACCCATCCCAAAAATAGATTCATTTTCTAAGTGTTTTCAAATATCAATAAAGGTTGGACTTAGTTTAAACAATCATCAAATGTCTCACAGCTTTAAAACAAAATCTTGTTCTTCTACATTGATTTTCCAAAAAAATCCACTATAATTTTGAAAGAATTGTCTTGTTTCATATTATTTTACTTGCCTTCCACTTTCTCCTTTCGTGAGGCTGTAGCCCTTATGGCACCACAACCGGTGACTGCCTGAATAGTTTTGCTCTGAAGTCACATGTGATGGCGGAGGGTGACTAATCAGCAGAAATGGATTATCTCCTTGGTAACAGCAGTTCAGTTTTCATGGAAATGCCCAGGGAGCTAGTGACAGAAAAATGGGCAAAATAGAACTCTCTCTGAGTTAATGGCAATTTTGCAGGTGTCGGTGGAGAACTGAATGACTTCAGTATGTAGAGAATTAAACTGTATGTACAAAAACTTCAAAATTTGTGTTCATATGACCTAATCCAATAACTAAAGCACAGAAGTAGTTAAATGGGATAGATAGTCTCAGGGACTACATCACGAGAATGAAACTTTCTATGGGAAGGATTTGTCTTCGTGGTAGACATCAAAAGACTTTTACAAGAAATAAGGACTTCTGCAGACTATCTGTGCTTTCAGTGCAAAGCACATTTCTTTGATTTTATCTTCCCTGCTGTCATGCATTTGAGTGGATGTAAGTGTGTATATACACCATATTGAAGGAAAAATTCAGATCAAAACCCTGTACACACTGCATAAAAATATGAAAAAAAGCTCATAAAGCTCAAAGCTCTCTTCTTACAGTACATATTATAATGACAAATACAGTGAAAGAATTAGCAGAGGATATCAAATGACTTAATATCCTCAGACAGTTTTAATCCCAACAGGTTTGCTTGTTCTGAGTGACCCCGGAACGCAATACATTCTGCAGTATGTAGGAAAAGAATAGGAAATTGTATTGACACTTAGATGGGAGAAGGCTGCCTCATGCAAAGCATTTCATAGTCTGCATTTTCTTTCTTTTTACAGAGCAGCCTCAAGGAACAGTGGCATTAGGCTATATGTCTTAATAGACACCAACTTATGGGCTTCCTGCCAAAGGGTTAAGTGCTGTTGTTTGGCCCTCCAGTTCAGAGACAGGAATGGTCATCTTTGAAAAATAGATTTTTTTCTGAGCTACCGAGAGAGCAGTCAGCTGAAGTTAGAAAAGTGAAGGTAAATAAAACAGGGAAGTAACAGCTGGGGTAGACAGTGTCTTCCTCTTAGTTGAGTGTTTATTTTGATTTTTTTTTTTATTATTATTTTTAATTCTGAAAGGGATTTCTCTGAAAGACTGTTTTCAAGAGAAGGTATTATTCTATTACAGTACGCGTTTGGATGTACTTGCCACTGAGCTTTTGAAGGATTTCTAGTAGCATACTGTGAGGAAAAAAATGTTTGTAATTGTTAAAATATCTGACAGTAAGGTAAGTGAACCACAAAGGATGTGACATTCATTGATTAAGCTCCTGCTATAGCATGAAGGAAATTTACCAAGAAAAGCATACTGCCATTTAAGGATTTAGTCATATTTTCTATTGCAATAGTGTACTTTTATGTGTGCTAAAGAATGGAAATGAATTTTAATGCTTATCAGGCACTTACATGAAACCAGATTTGGCAACCCCTCCTGCAGCTGTTGCAAACAAGTCGAGCCAATCATCAGTACTTGTGTGCTTCATTCATCCCTCTCTAAGAGAAATAGAGAAGCAATAGACTCAGAACATTTGCAGATTCAGTTTGAACAAAGTGGATGATTTTCTTTGCAGAGACAAGTCTTTTAGTTTGTTGTAGTTTTTGTTTTTAATAATAATTTCAGCAGTGGAACTGGATAGTTTGCTGCTTTCAAAACTACAGAAAGCAAAACAAAACTGTTTTCCTAGATTCTAACCACCTCTGAGCCACACTAATGTCTTCTAGTGGAGAAAAAAAGTGTGTGCAAAGCCCATCTTAAGTGCGTCAACGAAAGCTTTCAAAATCATGTATGTTTCCCTCCCATACCACCTGGTAGAATGCCATTAACTCCAAATGCCACATCAGGCACTACAGTAGTCTGGTACATAGCAATGTTTTCCATTTTCTGGGATATTCTAAACTATTGTAATAATGACTAGCAACATTAGTAACAGTTAAAGTGATAATAGAGGATTCTTTAGCAAATTGTTGTAACTTACTTTGTTTTAACTTACTTACATACTTTGTTAAATACTGCTGCAATAACTGATTGACTTACATCATTCTGGATCTGTTTCTTGAATGTCTTCACTGAATTACTGGTACTGAATGTAACTTCCATTCCACAAGGCAACTTTTGACATGCTCATGAGCTGCCGATACTGATGACACCTTAAAGAGACCTTAATCTTTTTACAATCATTAACCCTTAACATTCAGTAGAATTGACAGGTAGAAAGTCTATAATCTTATTCAATTACTCACATTTAACTCAATGACAGGTTTGATGGTCATCTGCAAGATTGTCCTGTCTAGTCATCTAGGCAGTACACTCACGTCTCCTGTCAATTCTTGCTCTTTGTATT
Organism: Eudromia elegans; assembly: GCA_003342815.1. Lineage (NCBI taxonomy): Eukaryota > Metazoa > Chordata > Aves > Tinamiformes > Tinamidae > Eudromia > Eudromia elegans. The sequence continues at coordinate 639,160 of PTEX01000332.1, read as the reverse complement.
TACTTACATTCAGAGTGAATATTCAGACATTCAGATGCTAACAGTGAATTATGATCTATTGTTAAAAAAAAAAAGAATTAGATTTCTTATAGCCATCAGGAAGACAATCTGATCTTTTGTCACTTTTCTCATTTTGATTATTTTACCAAAAATTTGTCTTCTGGCTGTTGTTTTTGGAGAAAGTAGGAAGCCTTTGCTTTTTCTGGGAAATTGGACTGACGGCCATATACATGGCAGCCGGGTCCTGGGTACTTTGATTGAACAAATCAAGGCATAATGTAAGCATCCCAAAGGTGTGTGCAAATTTTAAGGCGTCATTTATTCCTGCTTGTTCTATGTCATAACAGCAAGTATCTTCCAGAGCTAACTTATAAGTTCCATATAAGTACATTGCACCACTAATTGTGCACAACATCCTCTTTGGAGTAGGTCAGACAAGCTGGATTAGAGGGAGAGGATATTTTAGTAAGCGACCATCTTACTCACAACTATCTGTGAGCAGTAGTGCTGCATCAGACATCATAAGTTACCTGATATAGGAGTGAAGAATTTGTCACACACAGGTTTATTTCAGATTTTGCTCTGCTTCTCCTACTTATAAATCTACAGATTAGATCTAGAGGAAAAAAAAAAAAAAACAAAACAGAGTGAGACTAGAGTAGATGCAAGCTTTACATACTTCAGTCACTTTTGGAAGCTGTTTCATAGAATTATCTTTTCTTTTACTATTAAGTATTTAGAATACAGGTAACTGTGAAGTTAAGGCCTTTTCTAGCCTGAATATTTTTGTACTTCTGAAAGGATTTTTGTGAAACAATGATTTTGACATTTTTCTAGTATGTCATTGTTTTTAATTGAAAAGCTGTGTTTATCACTGGTACTTTAATGCTGGCTATTTGCTTTAGATGACAAAATAAACCATGCAGATAAGGAAGTCTAAGCATTTTAAAATGCATGAGGTAGCATGAAACACAAGGTGCAGTCTAAGGTGCAGAAGAAAAGCTATGAAATAAAGAAGGGTAGTGCATAAGAAATAAAACCTAACTTAATAGTATCTTTTTTTTCCCCCTCCTTCTGAGTTCCTTGTTATTGCACTACCAGTATTTACTTGATTTGGACAAAAGACATCTGCCACTTCTGAATATCCAAAGGACATCAGTATACACTGCGCTTGGATTACACTTTGCTGACTTGCTTGGTCCTCAAGCTTTGGCTAAAGACCAGCTTTCTGCTCTGTCAGTCACAAGCACGATACACATTTTTGTCCTCCCTTTTCCTAGTCATCAGCCTGCAGCCTGCTGTGAACTCTCACCTCCTGTGCTGCTACGATACCACACTGCTGCAGCTGTCTTGCTTCTGTTCAGTATTCTGCCAAAGGTAGCAGATGAATAATTGCATCAAAATCAAAGCTAATACACAGTGTCCAATTGATTCCACTTACCCCCACAAAATAGTGAAGAACTTGGATACCTGCCAAATGATAAATGCAATAGAAAATCTGAAGGTAGAGTTGGAGCAATCCACCTAAGCCTTGGCAAAATGACTGGAAATCATTTTGTTACCATAAACTAATCTATAACATTAGTGTCTTGTATGTCATGAGTGCCACCACACTGCTTTCCATCTCACTGGCTCTGCTGCTGTTTGCAGTAGCCTTCTTTCAGAAAGCTGCCGCGATCTCTGAGCTTTTTCACGGGAGCAGAACCATCTCTCTAAATGATTATTGTAACAGCATTATTATTTTTCTCGCAAGGTTATAATGTCCACTGAATTGGTAAGCCACTCCTCAGGGCTGGCTCTACAGCTGTCATAACCTTAGCATAAATCTGCTCAAATATTGAGTTATATTGAGTCACCTCAGCTGAAAATCAAATTTGTATGTGGAGTATATTAATTGCTCTTCTCATATTCACATTTCCTTTAAAGATTCTACACATTGACCAACCTTCTCTTCTTGATTTTTGGTGCCTTTTTTCTGGGTTAAAAAGAATTTCTTGACTAGGCCTCCTTCTTTGCCTCTAAGCTGATGACCTATAGCTCAGAAAGGTGTATGCTCAAAACTGGCATAAATCATCCATGGGGAAAATTGTAAGCCCTGTTTTTGAGGTCACATGCCAGTTCTCCCCTTTAATCCAAGAAAAGGAGAAATATTAGCTGTAAGAAAAAAGGAACAGTGGCATATCACAGCCATTTTGTAAAAATAAAATAAAATAAAATAAAATAAAATAAAATAAAATAAAATAAAATAAAATAAAATAAAATAAAATAAAATAAAATAAAATGCAAAAAAAGTAATGGAAAATATAAACATGCTTACATTCTTAGTAGAATTTCTTAAAAAGACGTCTTAGAAAGAGATGTCCTCTGCAAAGAGCCAGACAATGTTTATTTTACTTTTTCTAACTTCTAAGTCCAATTTAGATATTTTAGAGCTGAAGACTAGAGGGGAGAGAGAGTTTTTTTCTGAAGTCACCCAGGGCTATCCTGCTCAAAATCATAGACCAAGAAAAGCTGCCTCCTTTAGTAACATATTAAAGACACTTAATATTAGAATGTTATTTAATATGAGAGCAAAACTTTAGATAGAAAGAGTCAGTTAATTAGCAAAGCTTCTGTCAAAAGGGGACTTCAGTCAAGATGACGAGGCAGATGAAGGTGCCTTAAAATATGGAAAGCTTCTCTTGCATCACTTGCCAATAAAAGATTTAATAGTTTTTCTTTCTCTAGCTCAGGATTCACCACAAAGAGAATACCTCTTATCTATGAAGAGTCTAGTAAGCTGAGAGGAGAAGAAAATGGGATAACAAAGGACTTAATGCTAGAGATGAGTCTTATGTAGACAACAATTATTTTAATTTATTTGACCAGAATTTGTTAGAACCTGCAGCTGTGAATATTTTTTTTTGGTTATTCTTAAATAGTTAGGCATGCCATTCTTGCCATATATTTCATCATGAGTTCATGTATATTCCCATGGATTTTCTTCCTCTAGGCAAGTTGTTTTGGTTTGGTTCAGATATTTCACAGAAAGAAGTAGCCGTGATTTTAGGGATTTCTGGTTATTCCTTGAACATTACACAAAACAGAGAATTATGATCATTTTTATGCCTCACATCTAGTTCCTGGCCCTTTGGGAATTTGGAACTAAGCAGTCACTCCTAGTGATGAATTATCTTTGCAAATTGTTAAAATGCTTCATGTTTCTAGAAAGTAAATTTATTTTTATCCAGGAAAGGCAAAGATTGTAACAAATAGCCTTTGGTAAGCTTTCTTGGGGAAGCTCTGCTCATTATGAAATGCCCTTTTCTAAGCTGATGTTTTCAGTATTAGTATTAGGAAAATGGGACACATAGATTTCTGACTAGCTTGATTTTTTATTAGAGAAGGCATGGAGCCAGATTTTCAAAAGCATATAGTTTTGACCTACCTCTGTGCCTATCAGCTGGAGTGGAAGAAAAATTAAGACAAAAGGAAGGATGCTTTAGAGTCACATTTTAAGGTATTTAGGATAGGAACTGTTTTACTGTAAGTTCATACAACATGTAACACAATAGTGATAATTAAATGACACCTTCAGGTGCTATTGTACAATAAACAATCATTTACTTAGCAAACTAATTTAGTCTTTTCCATGGACTGTGGTTCTTCTCCTGTGAAGGCAAAGAGAGCATAATGAGAACATTGATCCATTGCTCCCTATATATTATGCTACTAGGAAAAAGATGTATAGGGCTTTCCAGTGCAGTTATAGTACAGAATTAAATCTGAGATGCCATTTGATTTTGAAGAGGCATAGTTGCAAGTTCAGCTGAGCCTCAGTGATGGTGTCCACTTTGTGTCCTAAAGATTGTAGGGGAGGACTGGGTACAAAATCCATCCCAAGACACAGTTCTACTAATTATTATGCATATCCTTAATCCTTATGAGCCTTAGGGTCAGACTTTTTCCACAAACCAAGAACAGTGTTCAGAAGAGCGTATTTATGAGTTTATTTGTGAGTGAATGTTTGTAGTGAGAACCCAAAAAGCAGCTAAATGGTCATGATCTTTTAGGATTTCTTCAGTATCCTCGTCTCCTTTCCAAGAAGTTTTTGCCAGAGAAGCAGCAGGCCCTCATGCAAATCACACCGAATAAATAACAACTTTTGATACTCACTGTATGGAAACAGTACATTACTGATTGCTCCCTGTCCCAGTTACTGTGACATTTGCCAGTAGCTTCCCACTCTCCAAAGCAATGGCTTGCCAGCAGTAGAAACTAGATCAAGATTGCAGAGGCTAGTACCTTCTATCTAGTAAGAGAGGACTATAAACTGATCATACTGGTCAGGCTATAATCTGGTCACACTAGTCAGGAATCAATTCCATACAGATTTGTCATTGGTCTGAATAGGACGTCACCCAGACAGAGTGAATGCAATGTTTTTGATGAAAAAAAAAAAAAGAAAAAGGACGAAGGCATAAATAGGTCCGCTAACTCCTAGTGCGTCAAGCTTGAGCATAAAGTCAACTGTGTGGTCTGAAATAACTACCATGGACCTGCTCCACATTTCTGACAACATCAGGCTTCCTAAACAAGAGTTTGTGTGGATGTTAATAGACTGAAGTGAGCAAGGCTCCTGAAAGAAGTTGGTGGGACATATATCTTCTCGAAGGGCCCGTCAGGTATGTGGAGACATGGATTATAGGATATCTGGAGAGGTCAGGTCTTTTTTATGGAAGCACAGAGGGATCACAACTAATGAGAGCAAGAGACAAGCTAAGGCAATACAGATGCAACTGTCTCAAGCTGCTTAGCTGGCAAAGCTCAGTCTGAACTTGGCACTTGGTGCTGAAGCAGCAGTATAGATTTGGCCTATGGTGCTCTCGGGAGCTTCTGCATTTGAACTGAAAGGGAATGAAGGGTGAAATTCAAGCAGATTTTTCTATTTTACACCTCCTCTGTAGACTGCTCCATCATTCCTGCCAGAGCTGGCTTATCCGCCTGTTTTATAGACGTATATGCACAAAGCAAATGCTGCTGATTGCAGCAATTGGGAGGTAAATTCTAAATACCTCCCAGGGAGGAAAATCCCCAGGTCCTTTTAGGATGTCTTCACTTGCTCTTGAAAATGACATAAGTTCCCTGTTCTGCAGTAATTTCAGGAATACACTCTAAGCAGTTTCAGAGACTATGCCTAGTCTAAGCTTGTTAAACAAACTAAAATGTCCTCCCTCTTGGTTGGAACTATGAGAAATCCTTGTGTTCTAGATGCATATGCAAATGAATAGATTCAATAGTCCTTGTAACCTTCCTCTAGGTTATGCACCTTATTATGAGCCAAGGGAAGTTTTTCTGTGAAAATCTCACTTTAAAATGTGGTGAAGTGCAGAAAGCTGTCAGCATACAGCTGGGCCCATGGACTCCAGCCATAGCATTCCTAGAAGTGCATTCAACTTCCAGTGCAGTCCTTGTCACCCATACAGCATGAATCTCAATGCAGCCTTTGATTAATCTGTCTAGTTTCTACCTTTCTTCTTCCCAGGTGAAGGCAAGGCCCAGCAAATTTACACGGGGAATCTGCTTGGCCCTATCTAGAAAGTTTTATCTCAGCTCCTATTGCTGTGCTTCTTACTCCTTTTTTTGGACGCTTGTAGGCAGATGCATTTTATTGATGTATATCTTATCACTCAAGTGACTAGCCATTTGAGGAGAGATGTGGCTTAGCTTTCAGCACCTTAATGATGCATCTAGGCTGGCTAGCTAATGACCCGAGCTCCCTCCACAGTCAGAGAGATGCTCCTGCAGAGAACAATTCAGGTCACCTTAGCTGGGTTCTTGCTCTGAATCACCCTCTAGAGGAGCTGTCTCCATTAATTATATAGAGCATCTAGGAAGCCTAACTGGCTAATATGTTAGGTGACTGAAGTTAGGCACAACAAGAAACTCTTTTTAATTTACGAGCTCCTGGAATCTCCTGTCTCCCTGCATAAATACATAAGGCTTTTATTATTAGAAAAAAAGGGGAGGGGAGAAAGAATGAATTTTATTGCACTTGATTTTAAAAATAAAATCAATAATCAGACTCACTTGTTCTTAAAGTGCACTTATGAAAGAAAAAGAGTGTATAGCTTTCCCACACATTCATGTTAATATGTACAATCACTGCTAATAATGAGGGCAACACAGCTTCATTCCTATCATTGCCTTTCATTTTCACCATGTGTCTGAGCTACATAGTTACTCTGACTGTCATATTTGACATAGAGAGGCATTAAAATGAAATTTCCTCATCTATTTGTTTCTTTCCTAACTGTGCGCTATTTAATGCTCAAAGAAATTGAGCAATGATCGTCTTGATTTTCCTCAGTTGCATAGATGCATAGCAGTTTATATTTAATCAATGTTTTTATTTTTATTTTGCATTTTTATTTATGTGAACCTTCTGTGGTATTTCATTCCACTTTTTACCTGTCAGTTGTTTATATTTTCTCTTTCTTTAGCATGCATTTAATCTCATGATTTTTACCTTTAGGAATTTCTCTGAAAGAAGAGATTATTGGCAATATTTCTTGAACTTAGTACAGATTCTTTGGTTTAAGTGTTTTTAAAACAGATCTGTTTTCCTCCTAATTTGGGTATTAGAAACAATTACTTCCAATTACTAAACAATTGTTAAAAACAATTACTAAAGAGTTAGCTTTGTTTTAGAGATGAATGAAAAATAACTTTTTAGTTCCTTAGAAAAGGTTTGAGACTTTGAAATAAAACTCATTGAAACATTTTAGGTTAGTCAAAACATGTTCCCTTTTTTAGATGCATTAATTTTAAAAGTGAAAAATTATCTCAAAGTTAACCAGAACCACACATGCATGTGTGTGCGGGCACACACATGTAGACAGAATAGAAACCTAGGTTACTTTGAAAATGTTAATGCATGGGACTTTTAAAAAAAAAATTTGTATGTACATTTCTAAACTCTCTCTTCTTAGTTAAATAAATCTTGAAAAACAGGAAAAGAAAAATTGCTTAAGGGACAAAATGGAGATGACTATATTTGTACATTCTATACATTAATGTTGTCATTACTGATGAAGTTTGCAAGACTTTTTTGCATTTTTCTTCTTTTTTACTAGTGATCCTTTTTCAGTGGTCATGCTGAGGAATAATTTATTCTATTACTCTGCTCCCATTCTAGCAGAGCTGGTCAGAAATTTTGATTGTTGAAACATAAATTTAAAATTTGAAATTTCATCAGAAAAATCCTATAGAGAAGGAATTAGGAATAATAGTTTTGGGATTCTTTTTATGACAGAATCTTGAAAAGTTGGTAGAAATTTCATTTAAAGACATCTTTTTGTCAGTTTATTTTTTGGGGATTTTTATGCTACTTAGGTAATAGGAAAACTGACATCTTAGAAGTACCACTTTTTTTTTAACAAAAGGAAATTGAAACATGATAATATCTTGCAAGTAAAATTACAAACATCCTGGAAATTAACCCAGTCTTATAATTTTAAACTGAAATTTTGTCTTCAGGAATACGATTAACAGTTTTGTATGTATTATGTAATATTCCTGCTTTAATGTATAAATAGAAAAAAAGCCCATATCATAATTCTTAGAATTTCCAGAAATTCCAGTTTCAATCTCTCTTCCTGATCATTACTCTCAATGAGGGATACCTTTTACTTTTCTCTGTCTGAACTGACTCTTAAGGCTAAAAATGGATCATCTTGCAGCCACTCTCATCACTTTAAACATACATTTATAGCAGAGCTGGCACGTCATCTTGATGCCTCATCCATCATTACATTATTCTCCAAAGATGGTAAATGAACCATCTGAATGCATAAATGAGACATTTAGGACCTAGAAGGGCTTTGTCGAGTATCCATTGCGTTCAGCCAGATTTGTTACAGAGCAGAACAATGTATTAAGGGAACATAGCTTCTTTCTACACCTGGAATGTTTCTAATTTGCTTGAATTTATCTGTTTGAATTAAAATTTTATTTGAGACATTATATAACTTAATCATTTAGTGTCAGAATAATATAAAGAAGGAGGGAATAAGTGATTTCTGAACAGTTGCAGAACTGACAGTAATTTTTACTCATTTCTTTGAAATGACATGCACATATTATCATACATATGCCAAATTTTTGGACTTTTTTTAACACAAAAATTGGAATGTAAATAGCAATACTGAGTGATCCTGCCAGAACCAGTGTGACTGTGCTGGTTAATCTCTCCATGGACACATTGCAGTGATGCTTTCTTTTCATGTATTTTCATATGATGAGCTGCTACAATACTAAAGCATTGGCATATTAATATAATAGAGGAGGAACAGCATAACTGGTAGTGACATTTATCTGGATATTGCTTTAGAGAAAATCAACATTAGTCAATGATCGATAAAAAGATGTTTAGATTTTTTTTTGACAAGTCTGTTCATTTGAGCCTTAGGAAAAAAAAAATTTCATAACATAAAAAATCTTCATAAAGGAGATTTTGTTGAAGGACATAGACATATTGAGTCACATAATCTAAAATAGTCAAAAGGGCCAAGACAAACTGAATGAGCTGAGGATATATTTTTGATCTGTGTTCTGCTTTGTAATACAACTCACTAAATGAGATAGTCCAATTCATGTAGGTTGTCTGAATTATTTTTATAATAAAAAGTCCTAGTAGTAGCATAAGTCAGATTTTAAGGTACCTGATTGTCAAACTGATCACATTTACATCTAGAAAATGTAATTGAAGAAGGTAAATTGCAAGAACATGACAAAGAATGTAACACTAGGAAATCTTAACCTATAGGGTGCCATTCCCCAGTCTGTGAAGACAAATTTGCTTCATTTATACTGGCAAGACACAGACTATGGAGAATAACATTGACACAAATGAAATTTCCTCTGATGAGAGTGGTAGAACCTCTTCCTACAGCAGCTATCTCCCTCACCCTTGACACTGGCTTAAAATATTCTCTCCTGACTTAGAAGGTGTGCTGGAGTTTTTCTTCACAAAGAAACAGACATCCAGAATGACCCTGAGTGTTGTAGGATCTGCCTTCTTTCTAATTCAAATTTCAGCATCATGCAAGTTTTTGTTAGCTGTGTAACTAATAATGACAAAATAACTAAGTACTGTGAACTTTTCTAAAGGTTGTGATGGGCTTCATTAAAGACAGAGGAATGTCTTATACTTACTATATCTTTGTGATTTGCTAGCTCCATCTATTTCTGATGGTGTTGAAAAGTCAAACAATACATATAAACCAGGACTAATATTGTTTTGGCATTAAAGGTACTGCACAAAGAGGGATCATTATATTTGACATGTAATTTAGCTTTGATTATTCTTCTACAAGGATTTCTTTAGCCCCCTCGAGGTCCATAATGCTTCAGGAAATGTGTCTTTTTATTTTGTTAGGAAAATATACTGATGAATGTTCTGATGAAATAATGTGTGCCCTGTGTCTTGTTAGTCCTGGGATATCTTGAAGAAGATATCTATCTCAATGGACCTATTCCTAGGAAACAGATATAGTTAACAACCAAATATATAAATCAAACAGTCAGCCTACTACTATAAGGAATAGCTTAGTTTTGTGTATTGTTTGGGGGGTTTTGTTTTCAAAACACTAATTTTTATAATCTCTTTGAATGATAGCTTTGAATGTGAGTTTCATGAAAACTCTCTTTTTTATTTTCTTTTATGAGGTTATGGGTCCAAGACATCTCCCACTCTATCCCTGCTGAATCTTCATTGGGCAACATGAGCCAGAATGATTATTTAATTAATATAATATTTTTAGGGAATACTATAGTAGATATATATAACAACCTTAAAGTCAAGTTTGATGGTTATCTCTTTGCAGCTATATTCTCTCCTTCTTTCACTGCGGGGAAAGGTCTTAGCTCAATATTCTTTTTGCAGTTGGATCTGAAGTTAGTGCCTACACTCTGAATGAGAAGGATGCAAAGTTGGTCTCAGGTGAAATCTCTGTTGCCATCAGAGGTCACTTACATCTCATCAGCTTGGGATATGGGTATCTACATGTCTGTAGATGTCTGTTTGCAAAAGGGCAAGAGTTACCTCAAATCTATATGAGAATCCTTTTCATTTGGACTCTTCTGAAAAGCCACTATTTTCCATTTGGATGCTTTTTCCTCTTCATTGCCTCCTGCTGTCTTGATGTATCTAGTCATACCATATTGAAAATATTCTAATGAAAAGCCTGGAAGAACACTGATGCTAGAATAACTGTGTAGAGTCAGGTAAGTGATGTTGTGATACAGCTAGAGTAAGGAAAATAAGTGGATGACACTTTAAAAGAATTACATCATTTTGCAAGGTAATAATTCTGATAAAGATTAAAACAGGATAACTGGATACATTCTCGCATTCCCGCGCAGATGAGCTCCACTAACAGTGAGTCTGGTCCAGGCTGGAGCACAGGGAGGTCCATGTGGTGGACAGCGGTCGGGCTAGAGGAAACGGCCACAAACTGAAGCACTAGAGGTTCCACAGGAACTTAAGGAAAGATTTCTTAACAGTGAAGGTGACAGAGCACTGGAACAGGTTTCCCAGAGAGGTAGCAGCATCTCCTTCTCTGGAGATCTTCAAAATCGGCTTGGACACTACCCTGTGCCATGTGCTCTAGGAGACCTTGCATCTCTAGAGATCCCTTCCAATCTTAAGCATTCTGTGATTCTGTGATTCCTTCCAAAATTGGATATTTTCTCCATCCATCTACAGAGTTTTCTAGTGTTTGAATCTACAATCTCAGACCCAGACTAAGATATCTGACAAGTCTGGGTATCATAGGCTAAAGAAATGACTGTTAGCCAATGTCCTTTCTCTGAGATACTCCAGATAATTTTTAAATGCTTTATATACTACCAGAATTTAAAAAAAAAAAGACTTACAAGAAATTTTTCAGAATTATAATTTAGATAGTTCAGGGTTGTAGAAGTGGCTAAGATGCCATTTGATAAAGTTCTTCTGCCTCATTAGAATTCAGCAAAAATGGAATTTGTTGAAACATGCCAGAAAACATAATGTTTATGCAGTTTGGACAGCAATGTTAAGAAAAAAAATATTATTTAGAAATTTTTTGTTGTTGTTGTTAAATTGCTGCTGTTGCTCTTAAGCCCAAATACATTCATCTAGCAACATGAATAAACAGACAATTTTTAAAAGTTACATTATTTTATTGCGTTCTTGTAATTTTCTAGTTATTAGGAAATTTCTTAAAATAAAATAAAATAATAAGGAAAATAAGTAGTATCTCTTTCCAGGATATTAAATATAAAATGCCTTGCATTATTAATGATTTTTACTTCATAAAATAAAATATAACATTGTTACGTTTTTAGAATTCTCGTCACTGAGGAAAACTAGTTGCAGGAAGACTATTTTGTGGAATGGAAGGGAAGAGAAGGGAAAGCAAGGCAAGGCAAGGCAAGGGAAGACTATCCTGGTGGGCATGAGAAAGTGAAAGTAGAGGATAGGAAGAAGCTGAAGAAAATCTGACTGGTTTTCTTTCTTTTTGTTTTTAGATAAGAAAAATATATGTTTTACTGAAATATCTTATGGAGAACCTGAACAACTTAGGCTGACTTAGGAAAGCAAGGGGTAAAGAAAGGATCTATACTGATGAAAAAAATCCCCAGGATTTTACCAATAACTTATTACAGAATAATAAACTGTGGGATATTGAATTTCAGTAGAATATCCAAAACCAGATCTTAGGGTTGTCACATCTCTGCTTTTTCTTTTCTTTGTTCAATAGAGTCCAGCTATGATATACTATTTAGTTATGTGACAGGATTATAACAATATCTACCCAAAATTAAATAAATCAGGACACAGGAAGAGAGGATGAAGTTAATCACATCTTTCTACTGAGGAAGTAAGAGAAATATTCAGATCAAATATAGAAAAAGGTTCATTTGAGCCAATGAACTCAAAACCAGACATGCAGTTTCCTGTGGCAAACAATTCAGGCAAGGCTTTCACATTAACTTGGATCTTTCATCGAGCAGTGCTGCTCACAGAGAAGATACATATAAAACAAAGGAGAGTTGGGACAAGATGGACGGACATGAGATTGTACCAGATGCTGCTGATTACAGCAATGTGATGGGACACTGCTACACTTGCATTATAATCTATATATCCAGTGAGCGACCCTCGAGAATCATACCCTCTCTGATTTTAATAAACAGATAAAAATTCTGGCTTGCTTTCTAAGTGGTCTCAGAATTTTCTGATGGGAACTGTAGGAGCATGAACTCAGCAGACATTAGGAAGATGGAAGATCAGAGATACTGGACTGTCTGTGGTGATTTTCAATAATGAAGGTTATTAAGAGGGATCTGAAATGTGTGCCACTGTGGAAAGAACACATCGTGTGCTCTGGGTCAGAGGACAGGACCACCAAGCCACCAACATCAGGAATGCAAACCAAGCAGCAACTCCTCTTTGTAAGGTGATATACAGAGTAGGAAAGTTCAGGATAAAGATAGAAGAGAAGGTCAAGAAAAAAAATAATGTCAGAGTAATAATGAAGGTTAATGAGAAAGCAACTTTGAGAGCTGAGGTGAAGAATAATTTCTCCTTAGTTTGAAGTACTTAACAGATGAAAGCTACGTATCTGCTTGTTAAAAATAAAGAAAAAAGAATGAGATGATGAGATAGAAAGAAGGTAATGAAAATACCACAGAACATTTTAGCCATATTCTCTTTCGTAACTTAGTTCTTTTAATCTTAACTCCATGACTTTTCTTGGAAATGACTCGATTAGTCGAACAGCAAGGCTTAAACACAGAAAATTCAGAGGAACTGATAGCTCTCTATGCTAAAAAAAAGCAGCAAGATCAAATAAATGCTTGATGTGTGAGAAGCCAGACTTTCTCTCTCCCTTTCTTCAAAGAGAAAAGAGGAGTAAGTCTCAGGATTTGGCCATAATCTTTTTGAATTGTTAATACATTTCTTTATTTATTAATGATTTTTTTAAATAGCTGAGTCATAGGAAAATTTCCTGTTAAAACCATGGTTCAGATGATTTTAATAAATAGATATTTTATGCTTCTTCACACAAAAGTCATTCTGAGATCCTTAGATAAATAAAAAATGGGAAAAGGGATTTAATATTATTGAAGAAACAATTTGTGTTTTGTAAATACATATTTATAGGGAAATAGATGCCTCTGGTAAATAATATAGGGTAAGTTAATATACTTAAATTCCACCACTCATTACTAAATTAGTTAAATATATATTTACCAAACTTATGAAAAGGGCTTAATCACCCATAGGCAAAAGGAAAATTAAATGGAAACAACAGGACACAATGTGCTTTTTGTTCAAAAAAAGAAAATCCAATTTATAATCTTCCTTATTACAAAAAAAAAAAAAAAAAAGGTCTTTTCAACACAATTCAATTATTACCCTTAAGTGAGTCAGTCTTTTCTCCTAAGACCAAGAAAGAAGTCTTTTTTTTTTTTCCTTTTGGATGGAAAATTAGTTTGCTAAAACCATCAGAATTGTATAGACAGGAGGAATTTATTTTGGAAACATCCTTTATATTAATGACATTAACTAGAAAACTTAGCAAGACATCCTACAAAAAGGATAACCCTGCTTATTTTATTAAATAAGCAAAGTTAAGATGGGGGAGGAGAAAAGACTATAATTTTAAAGTACTGATGTTTTATTACAGCATTAATTATTACCTCTTGGTTTGCAGAAAATATGCTTAACAAAAAGTTGTGCAACCTCCAAAATAACTCAATTAAGAAAAACTGCAAAAATAACAGATAAATGGCTCATATTCAAGCTTTTTATTGTTATTGTGGGTGTCATTGTATTTTTTCTCTTGTTGCGAGGAGAGATAAAGGCACACAAGGGAATCATAGCCAGCAATTCACACTTGTTTCAACTCTACTGCAGGCCTCCTTGTGATGCTGAGGTGCTCTCTTAAGAGTGCAGTTAAGAAATATTTATTTGGTCACCTATAAGAATGACTGCAGGACTAGTTATTTTTAGCAACACTTTGCAAATACACTATTAATATTAATAATAATAATAATAATAACAACACCAACAATAATAAAAAAGACAAGTTTGTTGTGTTTGTTTGAAGCAAATGAGGGCTCTCTGAAACACATAGAAAACATTGAAAAACATCTTTTCAAAAACAGTTCTCAAAATGGAGGGTTTTTTTCCTCTAGTTGCAGAGAATTGCTAATAATTTGGCAGACATTCCAACAAAAATAAAACAAAGAGAAAAGCTTTGTCAGTTTGCTGCTGAGCATTAGGAAGAACTGGCAGTGAGCTAAAGAAAGATCATCACCTCCTCACCTTTGATGATCTTGAGCCATAGATAAAATTGTGTTAGGCAGCATGCCATGAAACACTAAGCCTTGCTTTGGAGAATTTATAGTCCAAGACAAGAGACCACAAGCCATCAACTACTTCTGCATCCAATGTGTGAGGAAGAAGGCCAGGCACGGTGCTGCTGTGGAAATGGAATCCAGACCAGGAGTCCCATTCCTTGTCTCGTCTCCAGCCTCCTTCAGTTGCTTCTTTGCTCATTTAACTGAACTGCTCCCCAAGAGCTGCAGTCACCATGCTAACATTACTGCCAGTATCATTCACACAGTGATACTCCTCTGACCATTTATTAAAATTGACCAGCACATTAAGGTGAAATCCTTCCCCACAGAGTAGTAGTGCAAGATATAGCCCTATTTCAGAAGTACATGGGTCCCTGTAGCAGCTTTAAGATACAAGGGGCTTTTGGTCCACTGCAGGGGCTGTTTGACCTGAACTGGCTGTTCTGTTTTAAAATTCATAAAGTGACAACCCCTGTCTTCCACCATGTAGCTCCAATCACACATTCCTTCTGTGCACAGCAGATTTTGGTCTTTGAGGGAAAGGTATCCTCAAAACTGATGTCTAACATGACTAATGTTAGTCAAACAAATCTAATAACACTGGTTCCTACCAACAAGAATGTATTTTTAAACTATTAGTAGTGTAATTATTAATAGTTAAAACATTAAAATTTTTAGGATTAATTGGATCTCACAGGCAGACTATACACACACTTGTTTTAAGGTTGGGCTTTGTTCTTTCTTCATTACTAAGAATTAATGCTGGTTGAAATTTGGATTATTACATGCTGGAAGTTACCGTGAGGAAACTAGGATACTGCCACTTTGACTCTCTAGGGTAATAGACTCTTGGCTTACAATATTCCTAGTAACTCTGGGTTTGGTTTCTCAGAAGGTGTTTCAAGTACATTATGACTCTGTGAGTGGACAGTTGGAAAAAATCTGAAATATAAAGGCTAAAATGCCTTTAGGTGATGTGAAAGTATTTTTCTAAAGGGGAGTTTTTCATTTCTTTCTTCACAGTCTCCATAATGTGCTTCTCCGTGCCTCTGCTCTGCTGATCTTTAATTGCCTGATTCCCTCGCCTTTCCCTGTGTTCAGATGTCTGTCGTATCTACCATTAATCCTTGGAAAACTAAAGTGGTATATACATATTCATCTAAAGTTCCTGTTCACTCCCACTCTTAAGATTATCCACCTGTTCCTTCTTCCCCACCACATGCCAGAATAAAGCCATGTACTTTGCCTGTACTGTATAAGCTACCTTATTTTTCTTTATTTCTGATTCTCTTTACCAAGGAGAACTCACTCGAGGGGAGATTCTCATTAGAGAGGACTCTCTTTAGCATTATCACATAACATTTTTGTCCATAAACACTAAATAAACCAGATAATCTGTATATATGAAAATAAATAAACTAACATCTGTTAGTGATGAAAGACATATTCCAACTATTTTGGAGGCTGTGTAACGTATTATTAGTTTAGCTTTGCAGATTTGGGTCCTTCGATCTGTTTTTGTTTTATTCAAAAACATTTTCCTAATTGTTACACATTCTCTGAAGTTGTGCATTCAAAGGAAAAAAACTACTCCTGAAAGCTTTTTTGGCAATGTGTTTGAACTGCACTTTCACTCATTAACTCATTTTGCCTTGTGAATGAATAAAATCTTTGATACTATTTTTGTTGTTTTGATATGTCAGCTTGATTTTAGTGCTTGAGATATAATTTATTCTATGCTTTGTTTCTTTGCTTTTGTAAAAAATAGATTAAAAAGCAATAAAATATAAAGTGGAAATTTACTTCAACCTGATATATAAAATCCAAAGAGAACATAACAAGTTATTAATGGCCAACAAAATCAATCAGGTTGCCTGAGGTGCAAAGTATTCCAATGACATTAATACTATTCTTGACAATTAGTTTATGCCCATCTTCTGACTGAAGATGGGCATTTGGTTTTCATGTGCTGGTGCTGAGCAGCTGGATCAGAAGCTGGATCACAAGGAAGAATGACTGCTTCCAACTCTTTCACTGATCATTACTTTGCTAGAACTCCATGGTAAGAGCAAATATTCTGCCATATCAAAATGCTGCTGGGAATGTGTCACCGATAATATAAAGTCTCTAGCCATCAGAAATAGCCTGGAACAGTGAAAATCCATGCAGCTACTGATCTGAGTAAAAAATCAAACACTTTCCATGTGACCTGGACTTCCCAAACAAATTAGGGACTAAATCCTCTGACTTGCTGAGTATCTACTGAGATGTGCTGAGTACTGAATGTTTATTGAATTCTGTAGGAATATATGCTAATATGCAAATCATCATACTGTATTAGGTTTCTATATTCTATATTTTGCAGCATGGTAGAGATCACAGTTCTCTCATGCTTACTCTGTCCCATGAGTTTACTTTCACTTTGTTCTGCACAAAAAGTGTGAAGGTTTTTTTACTTTGTTGTGTTTTGTGAAACCAGTAGGTGGGCAAATCACATATATCTTAAAAACAATGGACACATTTAATTAACTTTGGCATGGCTAGAAATTCCACTTTGAGTCTCCCAGTTAAAAAAATTTTTGCCAAGTGAAAAGAGTGAGAAGTGAAGTTTGTAACAGATAAAGTAATGTGAAAGACTGATTATTGAAAATATTTTTCTGCTTTTCTTCCCCAGGGGGGATAGCCACAGATAGACCACAGACAGTTATTCTCTGTTTTGTAACATATTTAATTGCTTGATGGTTTTATATGATGTGTACATGGTAGTTGTTGATTTAGGCAAAGATGGAAGGATATTGGTGGGAGGCTTTCACTACTTTTACTCCTTCCATCACCCTACTGTTGATTCACTCCTGTTTTTATCAGAGATGCACAAGATATGCCCTTGGGACTGGGGTAAGTCACATGCACATGGGTATGCACTACCATGAGATGAGATGTCTTTGGTGATGCCGTGTGCTCTTGCAACGTTGCCAGTAACATAAGTGGAAACGTGCACAGCCAAAGCGAATTCTTATTTACAGGACTGCATTAGGAGAAGCTCCTTTTTGAGGAAGAACAATATATGAAGGCTGAATGTTTGGCAGCTTTGCAGAATACCTGTGTACGGTGCAGATTAAACAGCTATTTCCTGAAGTTGCTGGAATGACACTGTAACCCTGATCCTTTCTTATAAAATATTAGCTCCTTCCTACTCATTCAGTAGAAAATTATTATTTACTTTTAAACCCTCACCTTGTATGCTTCCTTGCTCTTCCTTTTTCCACCTTTTTTGTTTGTTTCTTTCTCCTTACTCGTTCTCTCTGCTTTGACAACCTCTTGTACAGGAGTAATTGCTAAGTATTACTCCTGAGTAATATCCTACTGAGTAATAGGCACCAGGGCAATGCACTCCCGAGTAGTTGCTAGGCATTATTCTCAAGTAATGTACTCCTGACAATTATACTCCCACACAGTTGCTAGGGAATTTTAGGGAATTCTTTTTAGGGCTATAGAAACATAAGAAATTTCATATGAATATAATTTACTTGAGCAAGAGTATGTTCTGCCTTGACCATATGATCCATTACTGCTTCTTTTCAATTTTGCATTGCACAGCTGTCAGTCATTGTGATAAGCCTTCTGGAAAATATAAGGAAATATCAGAACTTCCCTCTACGCAGAGGGATCCCTCATGAAATATAATACCATGTAGAGCTCTCCTTAGAAGAGTGAAGCTGGGCTACCATCTCCAAATGAAGTTAGATCAAGTACAAAGCTCATCAATGAAAGATGACTACCCTCTCAGAGGGCTTTTTAGTGAGGTTGTAGATGCTTTTCCACATTTCAGAACAATTTGTAAAGCTAACAAAGATCAATAAAAATTGGCTGATTATCTGCTAATTATATGCAAACCTCAGGGAAAAAAAAATTACCAAACACTATCCATTTGCAGAATATGCTATAAAAATATGATTTGAGATTAAAACATTCTGCTAGTTCTTTGCTATTCTATTTTTACCAAAGAGCAGAAGATCAGGAATTAATGCCAGGAACATACACGTATTCACTCTGTCTTGCTAAAGAGCTTTTATAGGACAGAATCACAAAAAGGTTAAGGTTGGAAGACACCTCTAGAGATTATCAAGTCCAACCCTCCTGCTCCAGCAGGGACCCCTAGAGCACGTGGCACAGGGTTGCATCCAGGCGGGTTTGAAGATCTCCAGAGAAGGAGACCACATAACCTCCCTGGGTAGCCTGTTCCAGGGCTCCATCACCCACACAGTAAAGCAGGTCTTCCTCACATGGAGACGGAACTTCTTGTGTTTCAATTTGTACCCGTTATCCCTTGTCCTATCACTGGCCACTGCCAAGAAGAGTTTGGCCCCATCTTCCCTATAATCATTCCTCAAGTACTTATACATATTAATCAGATCTCCTCTCAGTCTTCTGTTCTGTATGCTAAACAGGCCCAGCTCGTTTAATCTTTCTTCATGTGATAGGTGCTTTAGTCCCTTATTTGTTGCTCGTCGCTGGACTGTCTCCAGTAGCTCCATGTCCGTCCTGTACTGAGGAGCCCACAAAGTACTCCAGATGTGCCCACATAAGGGATGAGTAGAGGGGTAGGATCCCCTCCCTCCACCTACTGGCAACGCTCCTCCTGATGCAGGCCAGGATCCCATTGGCCTTTTTGGCCGTGAGGGCACACTGCTGACTCATGGTTAACTTGTTGTCAACCAAGGACTCCCAAGTCTCTCTCTGAGGAGCTGCTTTCCAGCAGGTCAGCCTCTAATCTGTACTGGTGCCTGGGCTTATCCCTCCCCAAGTGCAGGTCTCTGCACTTGTCCTTGTTGAACCTCATGAGGTTCCTCTCTGCCCAGCTCTCCAACCTGTCCAGGTCCCTCTGGATAGCAGCACAGCCCTCTGGAGATACCAGAGATTCCATTTGATTAAGATTTTCAGCCACCCTCTCTGAGTTAGAAGACTACAGGCAGGAAAATAGTTTGAGTGGCTTCAAATTTCAAAATTATTTTTCCGAATTAATCACTGAGGACTCACTGACTGGAGAATCCAATTCCTTTTGATTTTATTTTGATTTCTGTCACTGTTAGCTATGGGCTTGTGTGATGAAAGGAAAGGCACAAGCCATAAATGATTTACTATACAAGAAAAGGAAATAAACTTATAGTGGTCTATTCAGGAAGAATAATTTTGCTGATTTTTTTTTGTTTTGCTTTGTTTTGTTTTCTTCACAGCTTCCAACACAATTCACAAGTCTTACTTCGTCGTAATTCCTGTCTCATAAGGTTATATCCCTCAGTCCTTATAACTGAAATAGAAGAGGAAGGACAGGGAAAGAAATGCAACATTTAGGGGATTTACCAAAATATCTGCAAAAAGTCATTCCAGATCCTGGCAGGGAAACCATAGGAGAATGGTATGGTAATCTTTTTTGTTTTGTTCTGAAGTTCTTTAACAGAATGCACCAAGAAGAAAAGAAAAACTTTAACTTTTTTATTTTTAATATTCTTCAAAACACAGAATTTTGCATTTTTCTGAGCAATGCTATAGATGCAAACATTGGGTTCACCTCTTTCAACTATTTTATCCATGGCCAAGTTCAAGTAACATCTGTATTCATATCCTGAAATAACATTCACATCAGCAGGTTTGAACCTTTTCCAAGAGACACAGTTTCTGTAGCTCATGGAATAAAATACTAGAAGCAAAGGACACAGTCCACATCTTGCAAGAAGCTCTGCTTCTTTACATTTAGAGCATGAAGATTTGGACATGGAGCTGTCTTCTTTGACATGTCACAACACCAAGTATGCTAATTTTGCCTCCAGAAATGTGTGCCCTTTGGCAATCAGGCTTTCAAAGCGAGCCCTGTTTTGGGGAATTAGGGAAGGCCACTAAAGCTAGCACTATTTCTAGTAGGGAAATTTGTCATGAATTGCAAACAGGGAGACCAGGGTTTAACTACTAGGTGAAAAAAATCTGCAAAGCTTAATATTCTTGTTCCTGGAAGACAGAAGTTGGAAATCACAGTTTTCTTTGAATATCTAACCATTCCTATTAGTGTAAGAGATTATATATTGTGAGGTTAATGTATTATTATAGAAATGGATTTTTAATTCACTTTTTTCAAAACACGACCATATTTTCACACAGCAGATCTGTGCCATGGGACATATAAGAATAAACCGGGAAATGACTGAGGCTGGAGCCTCAAGAGCTGGAAATATGGCCCAGGGAAGCAGGACAGCCTGACAGACAGCTGTAGCACAAAGAGAAAAGAGCAAGGACCAGAGTCCTTTGCTCAGTGAACTCAAATGGTATAGATTAACCTTCTCCAGGCAGGGCAAGCTATCCTAGAAAAGAAACATGGGAAAACTAAAAAGGTGCCAAAGTAAATCACAGGTGGCTCCAGTCCTCCCTTCCCACCCCCTGCAGATAACCAGGTGTAGATAACTACTATTCATCTTGCTTCTGGTTGTAGATCTGACAGTATATAGAATGTGGAAAAAAAGGAAAAAAATCTCCCTTGGAGAAATACAGGAACATTGTCAAGGATTGCAAGGATGCAACAAGGAGATGTGATAGAACAGTTCATACTGACCGTTGTCTCCAGGCACATGGAGGACAAGAAGGTGCTCAGGAGTAGTCAACATGGATTTACCAAGAGAAAATCATGCTTGACTAACCTGATAGCCTTCTTTGATGGAATGACTAGCTGGACAAGTGAAGTGGTAGATGTCATGTATCTGGACTTCCTCAAGGCTTCTGACACCATCTCTCACAACATCCTCCTGGACAAGCTTCAGAAGTGTGGGTTAGATGAGTGGACAGTGAGGTGGATTAGGAACTGGCTGGATGGCAAAGCTGGGAGGGTGGTGAGCAGTGATGCAGAGTCTAGTTGGAGGCCTGTAGTTAGTGGTGTCCCCCAGGGTCAGTCCTTATCCCAGTCCTGTTCAATTTGTTCATCAGTGACCTGAGTGAAGGGACAGAGTGCCCCCTCAGCAAGTTTGCTGATGATACCAAACTGGGAGGAGTAGCTGAGAGCCCCAAGGGCTACTCTACCATCCAGAGGGACCTGGACAGACCGGACAACTGGGAAATGAGAAACCTTATGAAATTCAACAAGGACTAGTGCAAGGTCCTGCAACCGGGCAGGAGTAACCCCAGGCACCAGTATAGGCTGGGGACCGACCTGGAGAGCAGCTCTGTAGAGAGGGACCCGGGTGTCATGGTGGACAACAAGCTGACCATAAGGCAGTAGTGTGCCTTCGTGGTCAAGAAGGCCAATGGGATCTTGGGGTGTATTAAGAAGAGTGTCTCCAGCAGGTCAAGGGAGGTGATTGTTCCCTCTGCTCAGCCCTGGTGAGGCCACACCTCGAGTATTGTTTGCAGTTCTGGGATCCCCAGTACAAGAGGGATGTGGAGCTGCTGGAGAGAGTCCAGCACAGGGCTACAAGGATGGTCAGGTGCCTGGAACATCTGTCCCATGAGCAAAGCCTGAGAGAACTGAGCCTGTTCAGCCTGAAGAAGAGAAGGCTGAGGGGGCACCTGATCAGTGTCTACAGATACCTCAAGGAAGGGAGTGAGGAGGATGGTGCTCGCCTCTTTTCAGTGGTGGACATTGAGGACCAGAGGAAATGGCCATAAAATGAAAGTTCCACAGGAACTTGAGAAAGAATTTCTTAACAGTGAGGAGCACTGGAGCAGGTTGCCAAGAGAGGTGGTGGAGTTTCCTTCTCTGGAGATCTTCAAAATGCGCTTATACGCAATCCTCTGTGTCCCTAGGTGACCCTGCATGTGCAAGGATGTTGGACTAGATGATCTCTTAAGGATTCTATGATTCTGTGATCTGTATATATTATCAAATCACCTCAGCTTCTCTACAGCCCTGAGTCCTAGTCAGAGTTGTCTAGAGTGGCCTTCTTCTCACATTCAAGTAGAGATCTACAATGTTCAAATAAAGAATATCTTGACAGTGGGCTTCATTCTCCCTGTAGACTCAGGCTGACATGTTCATACTTTAGCCAAGTAAAATTGAGATTATCCTAAGAATTATCCTAAACGCTTCACAAGAATCTGTGTTCTGTCTAACATGGTTGTTTCTTCATATTGCAAATCTATTGCAAATCTAGATCCTCCATTATTGCTTTTCAGCAATTTAGAGTGAAGGTGAGGTAAACACACTTGCATTTTCTAATAGCCATATTAATCTCTGAGGAAATTATCTTAAAACCATTCTTTTTTGAATTCTTTCAGAGATTATCTGAACTGTTCCAGCCCATAACATTCTGTGGGCAATAGTACTGATACAGCAGAGGGGGAATATTGTGCATTGCAGTCCCTCAAATCTCACTCTCAGCTCTGGCCCATTATCTCCCATGCCTGAGTCAGGACCAGAGTTAGGGCAGGAAACAAATGGCTAAAACACATCCCAATTTTACACAGGCATTTATCTGAGGTACTTTCTGTCTCATCACTGGATTAAGAGAAACAATTTTATCGTCCATAGTATGAATGTAATGCAGTGTCAGCTTCCTACATTATTCATATTCCTATGGGAAAGATAATAAATGAGCTTTGCGTTGCATTCTTCACCTCACGACACAGTACTTGTGGTGGTCTTAGGCAAAATTTTAGGCTATTTAAAGATAATTCCCAGATAAGCCTGCTGAAATTTCTAAGATGTGTCATAAAATTTAAAGCATAGATTCCAGAATTACAGCATGACACAACCTCTCATTAATTATGGATTGAGAATTGCACAATGTTTTTTCATCTTTGTCAGAAGGCAGATCCATGGCATTTCATTTTACTTTTACTTTGTTTTTATTATCTTTTACCTATTTTATAGTCAAACTGTTTGCATCTGAAGCAGCATCTCTATTTAAAATGTCATATGCCTAGCAATTACTTCTAAGTGTTTTACACTACCTGGAAGTTAAAAAAACATTTTCTTCCTTTAAGCATTACATAATTATATATTGTTCACAATGACTGATAGTCTGTTGAGTGCTGGATCATGAGCAACACCCTAAATATTACAATAAAGCAAATCCCACTAAGTCTCAAGGTTTCAGGAGCTGTCACACAGATCAGTCATTGTAATCATAAAGGCCTTCCTAAAATGATTTAAACAATAATAAGTGAAGAATAGTTCTGTAAAATGAATGCTGCAAAGAAAGGTTGCCTGTATCGGCAATAAACCCTCATGAAGATCACACTTTCCAGAACTCCTTCATATAGGAGAACTTTTAATATGTTGAACCACAAGATATATGAGTGCACTTCTTCCCTTCAAGGCTATATGCAAACTTACTGACATAGGATAGACTCTTTTCTTTCTCGCCATAAAACTTTGTGTTGCTTCTTTATGACAACCATGATGCCAATGATGAGCATCATTGCATATGAGTAAATAGAAGATTTATCTCTGATCAGCTCCACTGACTGATATTCCCTTCCACTGGTAAGATCAAAGCCACTCCCTTGCTGTCTAGCTTTGGTATAGATATGATTTATTGTTGCAGACTTATCTATTCTACTGTGGTTTTGCAGCTAACAACCTTATGCAGACTGTCTGACTTTAGCTCATGTGAGATCAGAAATATATTTTCCATGGTAACTGTCCTTGAGCTATGAAGCTATAAGAGTGGCAAAATAGAGCTAAAATAATGAGAAGGACTCAAACCAATTCAGAGAGTACTGGAAAACAGGACTTCCTGTAGTACTTCATTAAAAAATAGTATGTAAATAAGTAGACATGGTAAAATGAAAACACTTTTCAAGTACATTATCAATATCAAATGTATTTTTTGATGGTATAAACTGAAGGAGCACAGTGGCAGGACGGGTTCATATATTTGAAGAAAGGGAATGTATTATTGAAAGACAATGCAAGAAAGGTAAAAATGGTAAAAACATGCAGTATTATGGACTATACAAAATTGCATCAGCATACTGAATAGACTTAATGTGAAGTTATCTGTCATCTAGTTGCTGAAACCACGGAAACTTCAGCAGTGACTGCTAGATAAAGCAGATCCTTAAAAATATGATCTAAATCTACAAACCCCTGCTGTGCCACTCTGTGTATTCTGGCACAGTGTGGCAGAGGGCAGTAGCAATAGGGAGACAGCAATAGCTAAGACAAGGCTGAACAGGACCAGCCTACAGAAATGTCCCTCCATGATACTGTCCCAGTCTTCAGAAGTTCACAGCTCAGAGATTTTCTGAATCAGAGGTGGTATCTTTGCATTAAGTAAATGAAAGTGGTTAAACAAATGGAGATAGGCAAGGACTCATCTCTCTGCCTAGCTAATCCTCAGTTGGTTATAAGCAAGGCAATCAATTTAGTACTTGTTTCCTCTTTATCTACTGAATTTCTATACCCTTCCCTTCCCTTCCCTTCCCTTCCCTTCCCTTCCCTTCCCTTCCCTTCCCTTCCCT
>PTEX01000332.1:526998-614175 GCA_003342815.1 Eudromia elegans | reverse complement strand
CCCTCCCCTTCCCTTCCCTTCCCTTCCCTTCCCTTCCCTTTTCAGTATTCTTTATATATAAATGCAACCTAAATATTGTCTTGGTTTAGTGAGAAAAATAATAGCAACAATTATGTGGTATGGTAAGCTGTCAATTATTCACAAAGTCCTCCTCAGGACAATATTTTGTCATGTCTATAATGATACTTGCCTGACTGATGACTGGAGAAAACTGTTATGATACACATATAAATCAGGATGATTTACATTAAGAATTATGACAAAAAGTAATACTTTGAATTACCAAAAGAGAAATATGCAATTTTATATATAAGGGATTTTATAAACATTGTACTGGTTTTGGGTTGTAACATACAGCAATTTAAAATACGATGATTTTAGATGAATGTCTATGCCGCTGAAGTGGTTATGACTTTTTTTTTTTCTTTCTTTTTCTTTTTTTCTTGTAAGAGACAGGTCTTCTTGACATACAGGAATACGGTAGAGATTTTTATTCTTATTTTGTGCATTCTTTCCTGATAGAAAGTATTCACAGCTGTTTTTTCTAAATAGAAGCACATTTTGCATTAGTATAAAGTCCCTTTTGCCCTTCTTCAGCCAAATCACTCAAACATGAAGCATGCTTAAAGAAGAATGAAGAATAACTTAGGTAGAAATTCCAAAATAGCAAAAGGTCATTCTCTGCACTGTAAACCTAGACTTATTACAAAACTTCAGGAATGTTCTGATAGAAATATCTTAGCTCTCTATGAATCTCTGCAACTAGAAATCCCAAATCTGAACGACAGGAAATAGTACTATCAATAGCTCACACATTGTTATAGAAGTTTTCTTCAAATTCCTCTCCTGACTAAAGTCCTAGTGCTTCTCCATTGTACCAAGGGACCAACAGCTATGTAGTATATTTCACCTGTTAACAAAATCTTTCTATCCTTTTGTTTTCTGAAAGCACCCTAAGAATTTTTAATGTATATCTTTTTCCTTCTGGAGTGTGAATGATTTAGAGGTCCCTTTTGGTACAACCATTACACATTTTTTGACTAAATCAAGCCACATTTTTTGGCTAAAAAAATGTGGTTTCATTTAGTTAAAAAAATAAAGTAAAGCTGCGACAAGTATTTATCATTGATTCTATCAGATTATAATATATTTTAAAGCAAGTGTGTAAAAATAAAGTAGACCTACTTAGATTGTTTTTTCTTGAATATGTAATAAATTTAATTGTAGAAAGGCAATATGATTAACAAAATTATTTGTCAAGACAATATTTTAATTCCCTTTAATATTCCACCCAGAAAACAATGAAACAAGCAGTCAGCTCTATAACTTTACATAGTCTGGTAGAGTAATGGAAAGTTCTGTTGGCAGCAGGTGGTGGATGCTGTGAACATAAAGAGGACTGGTAAACAATAATTAGTAAGAAAACACTAAGAAAAGTACATTGTTTTCCCCATTTGGTACTTTGGTACTTACTCAACCACATCGAGAAAAGTCATTATCATTCAGACACTCATGTATTTTTTCCTGAAAGTGAAAAAAAGATCTCTGAAATTTTACAAGAAAAGACAAGATTTATTTTTCTATCAGAATATTGATAGGAAAAGTGTTGCAAGACGCAATCCTGCACCCCCCCTCCAATGTTGTTGCACGAGAGAGGGCCAGGTTCGGCACTCTACCATTGTAAATATGTAAATATCGTAATTAGTTATATTAGGGTCTATAGGAATGTGTAGGCGAGCTGGCCACCTGACCTCCTGGTGACCCCGGTAAGGTGGGGGCCGGAGCGCTCCTGGTCTGACCAGCGTTGCTGGGAAGACTGGAAGCCTCCGACCAAATGGGGCCCGATGATCTCCCGCCATAGGAGGCGGCCAGTAGCTGGCCGGATTCTGGGGCCGCCAATTGTAGCCTGGAGCGTCATCGCCCACCAATCGGGGTCGAAAGGGTGGTGACACCTCTACCAACCAGGAGCGTCAGAGTGGCACAGCTCCCCTATATATTCTGCACAGCCCCCTAATAAAATTGGACTGTTCACCGTTGATCCTGGCGTGCGTGTCTCTGTGTGTGAGTGTGTGTGGCACTGGGATCTTAGGTGGACATCCCCCACTCCACCCAAAGCTCCCCGGAGCAGCGTCTCGGCAGCGGTGTGCCTGTGCTGTGTGTGGCGCCCCACGAACCGCCTCCAGGCCATCCGGAGGGGGGCCAGTGGTTGATGGGCCGGCTAGCAGTGGCGGCAGTGACCATCCAGCCGCCGCAGGGAGATTTTCCCGTCAAAAAACCAAATACATAAGCACATATTCTGGAAAGAAGTTTATATTGTACAGATGTTGAAAAAAAGTGTGTTTATTTTTCTGTTTAGTATATTCTGAATGCTTAATAATATTTGACGATAAAAAGACAGTTGGGTTTTGAGGCATAGATCCACAATTTGAGGGACATATTTGTGCTAGACTCTGTAGGACTAAGCCCACAGTAACCTATTATGTGAAAAATGTCTATCTGTTCTAAAGATGCAGTTTTCTGGTGGAGACAAGCCAAGTTAGCTTTCCACACAAGACACTTATAACCATTCAGTTGAAGTCTAAAGGACTGCAAGTGGGTGTAAATTGCACACTGAGGAATTGTAAGTGAAAATTAGTTATAGTACAATGTACTTTACACCTTCCAAGTTTCAGTATCTAGTTAATCCTAGTTAGACCTTAGGAGTGGGTGTGAGTAAATTTAAAGAAGCATAAGTACAGAATGATCTATCTTATTTATCAGCACCAGATTGTCCCTGATGGCCAAAAATCAGTTTTTTACACCACATAGTATTTGTGTATATTATATAAGGGGAAACTTTACTAACTTAAAGACCTGGGCAAGTATTTCTACAGTTTCTTGGCTAAATTACATTTGCTACCAGAATTATTGACTCATGTTGACAAGTGAAAAATAAATTACTTCTGTTTATGTGATAATTATTTTTATTAGAGAAAAGAAGAAAAGAAATATAAAACTAAACCAAATTACTAAAGATAAACAACCCTAACAACTCTAATTTCATAGAAGGAATTAAATACAAAACACTTTATTGGCCAAATTAAAGTCACATGTTAGAGAAATTTGGCAGATCACTGGATTAACTGTGATGTTCCTCTAAGTAAGTTATCCATAATTCAATCACAAATGTCATAGGAGATATATTCTCCAGCTTTGGCAAAGGTTCACATGTGTAAGAAGTGTGTATTCAACACTTCTTTTCCTCTTCGGTCAAATGATTAGCTGTAGCACCATTCAGCTCATGGCTGTGCCATTCTGAAGCATTTCTGATTACTCTTGTAATCAGAAATCTCTGATAAACAGCTCTTCCTCTCTTCCAGTCTTATGGTGATGAGCCAAAATTTGTTTTGTTGATTGAGCTTCTATGTGCATAGTATTTGGGCATTTGCAAATGCAATGAACCTAATTAAATCATAAGACCAGCACTTTTTCAACCTCCTCCACCTTCCCCCTCCACCCAGTCACAATTGTTTTCTTCTGTTTTAAAATCTCATCTAGCTCACTGGTCACAACAGCATCCTTGGCTAGCCAGAGTGCTATTCCAGGCCAATAGAGACTTTCCAAAACAGATGGCAAAATAAGCATAGTACTTTCTCATCTTCCTTTATTACTTAGTTTGAGTCTGATACCCACTCCATCCATCCACACATCCTCCACACATCTTAATATTATTGTTTCAATAACTAATTGCACTGGTCTTCTGTTCCTTCTATCTTCTGTGATGTTCCATAGCCCTGAATCTAAAGAAATACCTGAAAAACAAGTGATGAATAATGAACCCTGAAAAACTAATAGTTTCTCAACAGTCTGATTTTAACCTTTTTGAACTCTTTAACTCATGACAGAGAACTGAGGGATAGTGTTGTGGATTTTCTTGTTGAGCAAGAACATGTGAGCAATCCAGTCTTTAACTGGGGTAAGTAAAAGAGTATAGCCACAGCCCTTGAAGGACACAGTGTCCTCGAGCAGCTAGAATTAGGAAGACAACAGAGCAGATAAAAGCAGACAATAGAGCAGATAGGAGCAGACTAGAGTCAACAGAGTGGATAAACAACTCCCAATATGAGAACAGGAGGAAGGCAATTTCAAGACGCCTCGTGGATTAAGACTTCAGAACAATCAGATATTGTGACTGCACGCGTGATTTCAGACCTACAACCAATCACAATAAGTTGCTAAGTGCATGCAGTGGAAACTAGGGTAATAAAATGTATACTTGTAAGTGTAATAAATGGCATTACCTGATCACGTTGATCCCTGCAGGATGGGGATTTTCTTTTTGTGTGTGCGTATGTGTCAGGAACAGTGACATGTCCTCACTCTGCAGACACTCATGAGGAAATTGCCTCTTCATAGAACGTTTTCCCTCCTTTGAATTTGCTGAATTCTTGACTCACTAGACTCATAGTTGGGAAGTATGGATAGAGTTTGATATCAGTTGTCATCATTTAGTACAGCATTTGGCCACAATATTTCACTTCTTCCTCTGGATAGTCTTCCTAGAAAGAGTGAACCTTACTCTGAAGTGACATTTGTGATGCGGAAATCAAGCTTTTCCTGTTTGTGATTTTCCTTTCTGTAGGTCAGCTTGCATTTACTCTCCCTCAAAGACCACCTTTGCATTGGGGCCAAAGTCCAGGGGTTTTGATATAGACCATGTGGCCCAGTTCTTTCACCGATGAGACTGTAGCAAGTAAGTCTCTGAAAGGCTTATATACAGATGACAACTGCCTTTCAAAACTACAATGTTGTAATCTCAAAATAGACACAGTGAATCTGTACTAACAGGGAGAGAAGGTATATTGATACTGTCAGTACATAAAGAAAATAAAAGCAACAAAGACTGGGCCAGTGGTCTTAAGGGCCAAATATATTAAATTCACATGAGCAATAGAGGTTATTGGTCTAACTGACCTTGCTTGAGTAGGGGGCATTTGGAGCAGATGATCTCTAAATCATCACAGTATTCTGTTGTTTTGTAATTATCATTCTATTTACAAATTCATATATATATATATGTATATATTTTCTCAGAAACAACCAGTCTTCCTTCATAGGTAAAAAAATAAATTGTAAATGCCAGCACGCAGCAGAAAAATTAGTGTAAGTGTGCATGTGGGTGAATTTCCAAAATTTAAATTCTAAAACCTCAAACAAGCTTGCTACTCATTAGCTGCAACTGGTGCCGACTGGCTATAAAGGTTTTGAAAAACTATTTGCACCAGGAAAAAATTTGGGCTTGACTTCTGGATGAAAGAAGACTTCCTGAAAAGAAGTGATTTGAGATTATAAAATAAAATAAAATAAAATAAAATAAAATAAAATAAAATAAAATAAAATAAAATAAAATAAAATAAAATAAAATAAAATAAAATAAAATAAANTAAAATAAAATAAAATAAAATAAAATAAAATAAAATAAAATAAAATAAAATAAAATAAAATAAAATAAAATAAAATAAAATAAAATAAAATAAAAATCTTGGCTGAAAGAAAGGGAAAGATCTGTCAAGTTGGGAAAGAACCTGGAATTCAGAGGACTGCATGGAAACACATGCTGGGGAATGCAGACCTTGGAATTTAAATTTTCTAAACCAAAAAGAAATGTGAGTTCTTTGCTCCAAAAGAGAGTAAGAAGTATAAAAGAATTAGGGTCATTTCGGGCATAGGTACCGATCTTGCGACATATGTGTCATATTCCTTGTCAGCCAATGCAAAAGAGTTTTCCATTTACAGCGTCTTATTTAATAACTTTTCTTTTAGAGAAAAAAAAAATGACTATATAGGACTTGTGAAATTACTAATGATATGATTTTATTAGAAAGAAAGACTAGTAAAACAGCAAAATGAGGAAAATACATAATATTCCATCTCCTCTTTTACTCTTTTGCTGTAATCTTGTACATTACTAGAACTATGAAAACAGAATGAGAAGCAAAACACAATGAATCTGAAATGAATCCTTATTTCCTGAATACATGCTTATGTTCTCAAGCATCTTCCATTTTTCCCACGCAGCTCTGATGGTAGTTTTGCCACAGTGTTAACCAGAGTGAGGATCTTTTATTTTTTTCAGTGGTAATGGATTCTTAATTGGTTTTTATGCTTCTGTATTTAATGGGATTGAACTCACACCAAAGTTCACTGCTAGTTAATCGCTTTTCTTGAGCTTGAATTATTTACTGCAGGGTATTCAGCTGGGATGTTTGACCTATATTAAATTTACCTTAGATGAGTGTTTTTACTAGTATTACTGAGTGAGCCTTTTGTTTGATTTACAACAATTAACTAGCTATCTGTACTCTGACTGCAAAGGAAATAAGGAGGTTGTTGACTTTGTCTTCCTTGGTCCACTGCCATGGTGCCTTATATATGCACGTTTTTAAACAGAAAAAAAAAAAAAAGTACTCTTGTAAAAGGAGATTTTTCGATTTTCCTTAAAAGTTAATATTTCCTACATTCTCTATAAGAATCATAGAATCATAGAATACTTAAGGTTGGAAGGGACCTCTAGAGGTCATCTAGTCCAAGCCCTCTGCACACACAGTGTCCCCTAGAGTATGTGGCACAGGATTGTGTCCAAGCGGGTTTTGAAGATCTCCAGAGAAGGAGACTCCACCAGCTTTCTGGGTAACCTGTTCCAGTGCTCTCTCAACCTGTCAAAAAAATTTTCCTTAAGTTCCAGGGGAACTTTTGGTGCCTCAATTCGTGGCCATTTCCTCTAGTCCTATCAGTGGCCTACACTGAGAAGAGGCTAGTCTCATCCTCCTCACTCTCTCCCTTCAGGTACTTATAAACACTGATGCGGTACCCTCTCAGCCTTCTCTTCCTCAGGCTGAACAGGCCCAGCTCTCTTAGTCTTTGCTGATAGGGCAGATGTTCCAGGTCCTTAATCATATTTGTAGCCCTGCACTGGATTCTCTCCAGCAGCACCACATCCGTCTTGTACTGGGGATCCCAGAACTGCAAACAATACTCCAGGTGTGGCCTCATCAGGGCTGTGTAGAGGGGGACAATCGCCTCCCTCAATCTGCTGGAGACGCCCCAGGATCCCATTGGCCTTCTTGGCCACGAAGGCACACTGCTGCCTCATGGTCAACTTGTCATCCACCATGACACCCAGGTCCCTCTCTGCAGAGCTGCTCTCCAGAAGGTCAGTTCTCAGCCCGTACGAGTGTCTGGAGTTATTCCTCCCCAAGTGCAGGACTCTGCACTTTCCCTTATTGAATTTCATGAGGTTTCTCACCCCCCAGTTATCTGGTCTCCCCAAGCCCCTCTGAATGGCAATGCAGCCCTCAGGGCTATCAGCTACTCCTCCCAGTTAGGTATCATTGGCAAACTTGCTCAGAGAGCACTCCATCCCTTCATCCACGTCATTAAGGAATAAGTTGAACAGGACCAGACCGAGGACTGACTCCTGGGGGACACCACTAATCACAGGCCTCCTACCAGACTCTGCGCCACTGATCACCACCCTCTGAGCCCTGCCATCAAGCCAATTCCTAATCCACCTCACTGTCCACCCATCTAACCCACTCCTCTGGACCTTGCCCACGAGGATGCTGTGAGGGACAGTATCAAAAGCTTTATTGAAGTCCAGATAGATGACATCCACCACTCTGCCCTCATCTATCCAGTCAGTCACTCTATCATAGAAAGCTATCAGGTTAGTCAAGCATGATCTCCCCTTGATGAATCCATGCTGGCTACTCCTGAGCACCTTCTTCTCCTCCACATGCCTGGAGACAACAGCCAGGATGAGCTGTTCTATTACTTTTCCAGGGATGGAGGTGAGGTTCACCGGCCTGTAGTTGCCCGGGTCCTCCTTCTTGCTTTTTTTGAAGACCAGGGTGATATTGGTTTTCTTCCAGTCTTCCAGCACCTCCCCCATTCTCCAGGACCTTTCAAAGATGATGGAGAGCAGCTTAGCTACGACATTCGCCAGCTCACACAGCACTCTAGGGTGCATCCCATTGGGGCCCATGCATTTGTGGCTGTCAAGTTTCCTCAGGTGCTCTCTGACCCAAACTTCCTCTATCCAGGGCAAGTCTTCCTTTGTCCAGTCCTCCTCTCCATTCCCTAGGGCCAGGGATTTTAAAGGGCCCCCCTTGGTAAACATCGAAGCAAAGAAGCCATTCAGCAACTCTGCTTTTTCTGTTTTTCGTAACCAGGGCACTCACCCTGTTCACCAGCAGACCCACGTTTTCCCTGGCCTTTCTTTTGTTGTTAATATATTTGAAGAAGTTTTTCTTAGTATTTTTAACATCCCTTGCCAGGTTACATTCAAAACGCACCTTAGCTTTCGCATCTTTGCAATTCCTGACGACATTCCTGTATTTCTCCCAAGGGGCCTGTTCTTTTTTCCACATTTTGTATACTGCCTTCTTCTGCTTGAGCATTGCCACAAGGTTCTTGCTCATCCATGTAGATCTCCTGCCCCCTCTGCCTGACTTCTTACACAGAGGGATGCACTGTTGCTGGGTGTAGAGAAAGCTGCTTGAAAACCAACCAGCTCTCCTGGGCCTCTCTTCCTTCTACAGCCCTAGCCCATGGGATCCTTCCTAGTAGGTCTCTGAAGAGGCTAAAGTTGGCCCTCCTGAAGTCCATGGTTGCAAGGCTACTTACAGCCCTGCTTCCTCCTCGTTGGATCCTGAACTCCACCAACTCATGATCACTGCAGCCAAGGATGCCCCCTACTTTCACATCTCCAATGCGTCCCTCACTGTTTGGTAGTATGAGGTCCAGTAGCGCACCTCTCCTCGTTGGCTCCTCCATGATCTGCATCAAAATATTGTCCTCAACACACTGCAGAAACCACCAGAACCACTTGAGCCTTGCAGTGTTATCTTTCCAGCAGATATTAGGGTAGTTAAAGTGCCCCATGAGGACCAGGGCCTATGACCGTGAGGCAACTTCCAGTTGTCTGTAGAAAGCCTCATCAATTTCCTTTTTCTGGTCAGGTGGCCTGTAGCAGACAGCCACCACAGTGTCTCCCACACTAGCCTGCCCTTTAACCCTCACCCATAGGCTCTCAACTCGCACATCTTCCACTCCCAGGTTGAGCTCCTTGCATTCCAGTTGCTCTCTCACATACAGAGCAACTCCACCACCTCGCCTTCCCAGCCCTGTCCTTCCTAAAGAGCGTGTAGCCTTCCATGACAGCACTCCAGTCATGACAGCTATTCCACCACATTTCTGTGATGCCTATGAGATCATGATGCTGGGACCACACAGATCTCCAGTTCATCCTGCTTATTCTCCATGCTTCGTGCATTGGTGTACAGGCATTTTAGGGAGGTAGTCAAGCCTGCAGATTTCTCAGGAGAGGTGAAAGAGGACCCTCTGTACTCACATCCTTATCTGCACTTCCCCACTACCATACTCTCACTGGATGCCTGTTGACTTTGGTTGTGTGGTGTTGATCACCCTGTTCATATGACACTCCTCTTCCCCCTTCTTGCTTAGTTTAAAGCCCTCCTAATAAGGCGGGCCAGCCTGTTGACAAAGACACACCTGCCCCTCTTGCTGAGGTGGTTCCCATCATTCCCCACCAGCTGGTGGTCATCAAAAGGAGTCCCATGGTCACAGAACCCCAAACCCTGCTGCCACGATCAGCGGCACAGCCAGTTCTTAACCTGTAATATCCGCCTTCACCTGCTTGAATCCATTCCCCTCATTGGTAGGATGGAGGAGAACATGACCTGGGCTCCCATACCCTTAAAACAGCCGTCCCTAGGGCTCTGTAATCTCACTTGATATCAGACAGTTTTCTCATGGCATTATTAGTGCCCAGCTGGAAAAGTAGCAGGGGATAAGAGCCTCCTGGACAAGCCTTGGGAGCCTCTCTGTAACATCCCTTATTTGAGCTCCTGGCAAGCAGAAGACCTCTCTGGGTAAGTGGTCAGGTCTGCAGATTGGTGCCTTTGTGCCCTGCAGCAGGGAGTCACCCACAACGATCACCTGCCGCTTCTTCCAGAGACTCCTTTCCCCCCTATGAGGAGCAGCTTTAATGCTTGGATCTTACCACCTCTCTGCAGATGGCCCCCTAGATGGGCCTTGGTCTGTGTCCTCATCTGTCTGCTCCCCAAGGTCCAGGGCCATGACCGGTTGGACATGATCACTGGTGGGAGAGAGGTGGGCCGGAGAAGGGTTCTCTTGCCACCTCAAACAGGGACCCGTTTCCATTGTTGTTTGTCCCTTGACACTGTTAATTTTGCCCTGTCTGCCCTATGGTGAGAGGGTACTGGATTTCCAGATTGAACTGGAGGCTCCTCTGGGTGGCTTTCCTGGGAGGACTGCAGAACGCAACTCCACCAGTCTATTTCTGTTTCACATTCCCTGATGGTCCTGAGCCTTTCTAGCTCCAAGAATCCCAAGAAGAATGGTACAGTGGCTTAATGATTCTAGTTCAGATTTGCAACAGAGAAAGCTTAGACGGGTGTCTCAGGAGAAAATTCTCTAAAAATATACTTGCAGAAATGTTGTGTTAAGTGTTGAAAATTGGTTAAATTACTTGCAGTAGGTTGGGGCACATAATTCTTTTTGCTTCTTTTACAGAGCCTATGTATGACTCACGTTCAACTTACTTTGTAAAAGTTATTTTTGCTTTGGGAACCACTACTGTTCATCTTCACTTCTAGCACTCTGCAAGCATCTAGCAATAAATCGCTTGGACCCAACTACCTGATCTCTTATGCAAGTTCATCGAGACTTTCTTTGTATTGTTAAATCATTTGTAAAATTAAAATTGAAAAATGTGGGAAATGATGATGAATTCATGAACGTTTATCTAAATTAACTCCGAGGATGTGGTTTAGTTGGCAAAGATGAGTAATATATATTTATTTTAAATTGTTATTGTCAGAATATACTATTTAATTAAATAGAGAAGTTACAATTTAATGATGTGATTTTCATTTCTGTCTATTTAAATGGTTTCATTCATTAGTTATTTAATGCAGAAATTATTTAGCTTGAAATGAATGTGTAATTAAATCCATCTCTAACTTGATTCGTATTACACATTGCAAAATTCATGCCTTTCTAAGTTTTCTTGCTTTGTACTTCAAATTAAAAACAGCCATGTAGGTCCAGATGATGTAACTAACTCATGCAAACAGGCATGACACCTCCTAGAGCCAGGCTGGAAACAGTACTGGTAACTCTTGGTATATCATTTTCCACATTTGGAAATAGATCCCTATTAGGCAATTGGGGATAGTTTTTGCCCCATGGTATTTACATCGACTAACTGCTGCCTCTTTTAAGTATATAATTAAGCTGTCAGTAGCCTTTGTTTTGCAAATGTGCATTGATTTGATATGTGAAGGTAGAGGGGAACCCTCAAACCATTCTTTTTAGTCTTCCATTTTTCCATTAAGTTTCACTTGGAAAGGAAATTAAATTGGTGCTGTGATGAGTATTTATTGCATGAAGGAAGCAAATCTTCATGGAGAAAAGTGCATGCAGTGGAGAACTGTGCATACACAGTTCACTAGCATCACGTTCATATGTTCTATATGTAGGTGTTGCAGTAAAGATGAAAAACTGAGTTTCTTTTCTGATAAATTTTATCTTTTTATACATTGTTTTAATGTCTTTTCTATACAATAAAAAGGGATTACTCTGATCCATTTTATTTTAAAGAAAAGCACGTCTATACTATATCAGAGCACAGTGGCCTATCTGCATATTCTATAATATTCTAATATAATATTCTATGCTATACCATAATCTATTATATAATTCCTCATAAGTTAATATATATTGACTCATAATGGCACAATTACTATAATATGTAAGTTATGTATTTAAAAATCATAGAAATATTTACATAAATATCTGTTACCATTTGTTACCTGTAATCAACCCTTTGGAACTGGCAAGTTAAGAACTCCTGCTGCTCATGCTAACACTTTTTGCATTAGTACCTTGCTTCAGGAAATCTCAATTTGTGATGTCAAAAATCCTAATTAATTAAATAATTAACATACACCTTTGACTTGTATTATTTCTGTCATTCCAGCATCTACTTATTCAATTTCAGTGCAAAAAAAAAATTTTTATTTTTGATGGAAAAGTAAATGTTAGCTGCTGGAAGCTGCTTGCTAGGAGATATGAAGTGTGAAATCCACAGATAAAATTTAAATGTAACCATGCAAAAATATTTTTGATTTTATCTTAGATTTACTGCACTGTCTTCTGTAAAGTAACTCAGTATCAATCTTTAGAAATCTTATTCTAGAGTTCTTCTTTTTTACTTAGTGTTTTGAAGTCAACTTTACTACGAGCACTTATAATTTGGAGGGTTTTTTTTTTTTCTGAGTCTAATTTACTTCTGATTCCAGGACCCCAAATTCATCCTCTTTACACAGAGAAGATAAAGATACTTGGAGTCATTGCCAAATCACATTTTCAGAAAAGAAAGCATCTGGAATTACATATAATGATTTCTGGAAGAGCAAGATGTAATTATTCCTTCACTCCAAAAGCCATTGCAAAGGCTAGGATCAATAGAGCTTAAACTTTTTTTTTTTTTTTTTTTTTGGATGAACTAATCTGTCTGTCACCAGGTTGGTCACATCTGAGCTTTAACAGAAGTAAGGACCATTAAATAGACAAAATTCCACAGATACAAACTTAAATGTTTGCAAGAAATAACATGGTAGGATTACTAGAACTGAAATCAGCAGTAATTATTTTAGATTTTCTCAGAAAAAAATGAAATGAAAAAATGAAAAAAATTAAAGTCTTACATACACAGTAGTTTCGCAAAGTACAGACATATTATAGCTGCTCAGACAGCTTTTCTGTTAAATATTTCTGGTTGAGAAAGGTCTTTTGTCATAGTTTTTTTTTTCTGAAAATGCCACGATCAAAAAGGATTAAAGTATTTCTTTTGAGAGGTCATTATTTTTCTTTGCTATTAATGGCTATCTTTTCTCCATGGCAAAATGAGAAAAGCAAAAATTATAATATGAAAACAGAGTGGAGAAGGAATACAAAATCCTTTCACAAGCCAAAATATTGACACCTCCTTAAGTTTTTTGTTGCACTCATTTTTATTTTACAAACTTACCCAAAGTAGTCAGTATGATATTTTCAAAACCCAAGGATTCAAAGGACTTGAACTTTTTTTTTTTCTCCACCATCTTATTCAAGAGTGAAAGGGCAGGGAGAAGAGAAGCTTTTAATGAAGACGGATGTGTTGTAAATGCTGGGTGGCAGAGCATTAAACTTTCCAGCACAAACTGAAGCTGCTACAGTGAGAGCAGCTTAACAAGGTGTACAGTGATGGGCAGGGGAAGATAAGTAGAAGAAGACTGGACAGACTGGACAACTGGGTGGTGAGAAGCCTCATGAAATTCTACAAGGGAACTTGCAGGGTCCTGCATGTGGGGAGGAATAACCCCAGGCACCAGTACAAGCTGAAGACTGACCTCCTGGAGAGCAGCTCTGCGGAAAGGGACCTGGGTGTCATGGTGGATGACAAGTTGACCATGAGGCAGCAGTGTGGCCTCATGGCCAGAAGGCCAATGGCATCCTGGGGTGCATTAAGAAGGGCGTCTCCAGCAGGTTGAGGGAGGTGATCCTACCCCTCTACTCAGTCTTGGTGAGGCCACACCTCAAGTACTGTATGCAGTTCTGAGCTCCCCAGTACAAGAGGGATATGGAGCTGCTGGAGAGAGTCTAGCGCAGGGCTACAAAGATGGTCAAGGACCTGGAACATCTGCCCTGTGCGAAAAGACTGAGAGCTGGGCCTGTTCAGCCTGAAGAAGAGAAGGCTGAGAAAGGCCCTGATCAGTGTCTATAAGCAGCTCAAAGGAGGGAGTGAGCAGGATGATGCTGGCCTTTTTTTCAGTGATGGCCACTGATAGGACTAGAGGAAATGGCCATAAACTGAAGCATCAGAAGTTCCATAGGAACTTAAGAAAAATTTTCTTGAGAGTGAGAGTGGAAGAGCAATGGAACATGTTGCTGAGAAAGGTTGTGGAGTCTCCTCCTTCGGAGATCTTCAAAACCCACTTGGATGCCACCCTGTGCCACGTGCCCTAGAAGATCCTGCATGTACAGGGGGCTTGGACTAGATGACCTCTAGAGGTCCCTTCCTACCTTAATCATTCTATGATTCTAAGATCTAGTTAACCAATTAAAAATAATATTCAGACACATATATTTGAATTCTGAGTGGAGCAGGACAACTTTTCATTTTATTGGTCTCCTGTACATGATCCAGCTTATATTAACACCATCTAATTATGGTATTTTTCTGCAACTCTGTAATATGACTAAATTTGTCTTGATAATTTGACCCATCCACCTTGATTTGCTGTGGTATTATTAAGGAAATTAAACAAATCTGAAAGAGATGAGGAAAACATCATTATGAGCCAGGACTGAGAATCAAGCTTTTGAGTTTGAACAGAAGAAACTTTGAACCAAGGAAATAAATGAATAAGATGAGAAAAAAAAGCATATCAACTTCCTCGATTTTGCTGATTTTCAGCATCATAAATTACTCCTTAACATATACTTCTTTCTGTTCTTAAGGTACTTGCTTGGGACCAAGTGGCCATTCAGATCTTTACCTGCTTACCAGTAAGATAAGTAATAAAATCCCAGCCCCACAGAATAAAACTATTTTTTACAAGATTTTACCATAGTGTTTTTCCCTACATATCTTCACATTTTTGCTCTTTTAAATGTTATCCTTTAAAAAATAAAATAAAGCAAACTTCTATATACATAGACAGATATTACAGATGCTTTATGAGAACAACATTTTTCAATGTCATGGAGAAAGTTTAACAAAAGTGTTAATATAGATCCTGAGAAAACTGAATTTTTTTTCAATATTCTTTTATCCTCTTTCTCTGTGAACATTTGTATTTTTATCCTTCCTCTCTCAGAAGTACTTGAGAAAGTCTAACAAAGACAGACAACACATGGTGTTCCAAAATCTTTTATAAAGGTACCATAAAGTAAAACAATACTATCTTGTGCTCATGGCCCACCATGGATAGTACAGGGATGAAGCTTTATTGGCTCCTGAAGCTGAAAGGAAGAGATGCATGAGCAGCATACATATGGCTGGGGATGTCCTGGAGGGCTCTCCCTCCACTCCGCAGAGCACCAGGCACTGGATTGATTGATCCCACATTATGTATCATGACTATCATTAAACAACTGTACACCCCTGTGTCCTACCCTAGCATCCAGTTGCATTTATCCTTCCCTTTTATAGAAAAGCTCAGGGATTTTAGTTGAAAGACTTTCTTTCGACTCCCTTTTAGCTTGATTAGGCAGCAAAGTTAGCCCAATGGTTACAACTATAAACTTTTTACACATACAAAAAAAGGGCTCTTTGTAGAGAGCAGTACTGATTTGCCTCATTCTTCCTCCTCACTAAAAGCTCTATTGCTGCATATGTGGCTATCTTTACTGTACCTAGAGACCTCATCCTATCATTTCAAACCTCCCAAAGCCTCGGCGGCAAGAACCGTCACAGCTTTTGTTCTGAGTATTTAGGCTTATTTAGGCCATAATCTACATGAGCAAACTCTGTCCTGTGAGTTGGAGCTATGTGAGCCAACCTCATACAGAAGCCAGATAGACATGTAAACAAGCAGAGTCTTGTGCTCAGGGTTAATTATAAGTTAATTAGTTGCTATTGCAGCCCCTTTGCACTTTCTATGTGGATTTTGGTGTCCAGTGGAGCTCACTTATCTCTCAGCCTGCCAAGGCAATGTTGACTGCAGATTGCAGTTCATCTATTGGAGTGTTACACTTCACCCCTAGTGCACTGCAACCTATGCAACAGAGCCCATGCGACAGGAGACAATATGTGTGGATATGTGAATGCTTTGTTCTGCGGTTTAAACACTGTGCATGGTCCTTCACATGCTCACCATCTGGCACAATAACTTGTCTGTTATTCTGTTTTCCTTATATTTTCAGAAGTACCATATTATTCTGATGATTTTTTTTTTTTTTCAGGAGAACTGGGGTTGACTTTAGTACTGAGATTCATCACATCCACATCTGCCATGAGAGGTCTGATAACCTGGCATGAGCGGACTGCTATCTTTGTCCAAACTTCTCATTTATTAAGCAAGGAAAAGCAGGCACTTCTGCAGTACAGTTGGCTGTACCCTAAGGTAACTATCTAAAATAGGTTATGTAAACCTAGAAGAACTCTCTCCCCCACTGATTAAAAATGATTCTAGGCAGCTGTCTCAGAGGTAAATCCATTTTGTAGCTACCTAAAACAAGGTGAAACAAACATCCTCTGGCTGAGGTAACTAGTCAGGTTTCCTATGATTTTGGAGCTGTACTAGTTTCTAGATAGGGCAAATGTTATCAGGAAGAATTTTTCTGTTATTTCATAAATTCAGTTTGCTCTTTTTAAATCATATTCTTTGCCTTTAGAATTTGACCATACATTTCAGCTTAGCTTACTTTTTTTTTTCCTTTCCTTTTCTTTTCTTGGTATTTCTTTTTGCTCATTATATTTTTCTGCTTTTATAACAATAGATATAAACCATACATAGAAATTTTGAAGGTAGTGCACGATCATTGCATGATTTGGACAAAGCCTTATGGTATTTCCTTTTACGATTTAATTCTTTAAAAATTCATACAAAGTTTCTTGTACTTTTCTCATATTTTTTTCTTCCTTAATGCAAAGTCTTAATTTCTATTGAACCTCATTTCAGTCTTACTATTAATGTAATTGTGGTCAATATTAGTATAATACTGTTTGACATTTATGTCACCAGTTCCTTCTTTTAAAGTGAATCTGGACTGTTTTTAACTTATACCGCAGAGGTCACCACACTGCAGTATACCTAGAAATGGTGTTTCATTATTCCTTCTACTGCATTATAATTCGTTTTAAAAACTTCTCTCAAATTATATATCTCCTGGAGCTTTATGGAGTTAATTCCTGTCCACACATACATATGATCATATGATGAAACTGTCATATTTAGGGTTCTCTGAAGACTTTTTTTCCTTTTTCTTGTCTTGCCTTTGCAACAACAATGTGCTACCTAGTTTTCATCAGTGCTTTCTAACAGAATTTGTCAATAAAATGCCTTTTTACTCTCCAGTTTCTTCTCTGCTGTTAAAAAAACATAAATCTAGAATCTATAAAAGCAAATGCTCCTTTAGGCAACATATAATCAACCTGTGAAATTTATCTTCAAAGGAGACCATCAAGTCAAATACTCTGTTTGAATGTTAAAAAAAAGAGTTAATTTTATGGACTTTTTTTTTTTTTTTTTTTTTTTTTTACAGCTATGCATGTCACAATAAATAATAAAGACAAACCAAATATCATGCTTCAGGGCAAAAAATGATTGTCTGCAGGTAACAGGATGAATTCCTATTCTCTATGTAACTTTTGGCAATTGCTGAGTCTTTTTATGATGATGTGAAGCAGTTGAAGAAGTTGCAGGATTATTTTTATTTGCTAGTTTGATTTGATTTCATCTCTGCTTACCAATCTTATACTGTTTTCTTTCAGTGTTAAGATACTGTAGTAAATGTTTTGATAAGGTAAGGAAGGCATCTCCTACTCAAAAGGCTTTGAATGCAATGGCAAGATGGGTTCTCTATTGATGAGCTGTCACAATACCTTTCTTTAGATCTCTTTAAATCTTATCTATATCTTAGTTCCTCTTGAGAGTGGTCAGGTAGATGATGTGCTGCTATCATTGCTTCTATTTTTTTTTTTATTTTTTTTTTATTTCCTGTATTTGTTTTCCTTAGTTACCTTTACTTTTTTTTTCTAGTTTTTCCTTTCTGACCTTCTACCTAAATTATGAACATTTTTTGTAGACTAAGGCCATCTTATTGTTTTATTTTGATGCAATATGTAACAGATTAGAAGACTAAGTCACAGAGTCTCAGAGCTGCTGAGGTTTGGTGGGACCCCTGGAGCTCATCTAGTCCATCTCCACTGCTAAAGCAGGATCACTGTAAGCACGTTGTCCAGGACTGTGTCCAGACAGATTTGAATATTGCCAACGATGGAGACTCCTCAGCTTCTATATGCAACCTGTTCCAGTGCTCAATCTTCCTCAAAATAAAAAGATTTTCCTTAGATTGAGATAGAATTCATTAGATTCTTGCAAGCAATATCCTAATTATGATAACAGAGGAGAAAACCACTACCTACATCACTATACTGTGATTCAGCTTTCTCTTGAGGAATTCCAAAAACTTGTGTTCCTGTCTGACAATGGCTTTGGGCATGGCCATGTCCTTTACAAGGTTTCTTTCTTCTCTCACCAGTTTTACCTCTTTTCAAATATTTTTCCCCTAAACTGTCTCTAGCTTTCTGATCAATTATTTTCTTTATATTTGAATCATAAATATGTTATAATCAGTAAATTTAGGATCAGCACATTTAGTCTTAAGTAATTAAAAATGTATAGATTTCTGGATCTGATGATCCTACTGATCCTACGTCACTGCTGATGCCTACTAATCAAAGTCATCAATTGCTTTATCATTTGTAACTATGGATTTTCTTAAATTTCACAGACCTCCTAGTTTTGTGATGGGAAGAGAAAGTACCTCCATCTAAATGAAATCAGTACCTAGGCTCTTTTATTTAACCTCACAGCAGTTTTATTCAGTATTGATGATAACTGTTTAAGTTCAGTGTCCAGTTTCCATGATAGTCTTTAAAAACTCGCCATGGTTTTCTAATGGGAGCATTGATGAGCTAAAGAGGCATGTATTTGTGTCAGATGGACCTCCTATTAAATTCCACGGAACCAATCCAGCTAAAGTGAAGCTAAAATACAGAGACAGCAGAAACACAATATCAGCATTAATTAATTAATTAATTAATTAATTAATCAGCATTAATTAATTCCATTATTTCAGAAAAGAAGT
Organism: Eudromia elegans; assembly: GCA_003342815.1. Lineage (NCBI taxonomy): Eukaryota > Metazoa > Chordata > Aves > Tinamiformes > Tinamidae > Eudromia > Eudromia elegans. Next base: position 595,230 of record PTEX01000332.1, on the reverse strand, counting down.
GATTTTGTTTCCTATATGGAATTGTCTACCATATTTCTGGTTAAACAAAGGTCTGTAGTTAGCTTACCTGGCTTATGGGAAATTGCAACTTTTATATTTTATTATACAAAAACTTTGTTTGGAAAGCCAATGCCCTGCAAAATAAAGTAGCAGAATTCACATAATAAGCTGATTACTAACTCAGTGTTGTAATAAAAATACAGACTTTATCATCTAGAGTATATTTCTACTTCACTGTAGGTATAAGTCCTTTTAAAAAAAAGTTAGGATCTTCAGTCTTCTTTACTGCTAGTCCCCATGAAATAGAGAGCTCAGACACAAGAAAGTAAACCGGGAGAGAGGAAGACTTTCCACTAGTTGAGAATAATTGGGTTAGAGATTATTTAGGCAAACTGGACACACATAAATCTATGGGCCTGAATGGGATACGCCCAAAAGTGCAGAGGGAACTCTAAGGGGTTATTACTCAGCCACTGTCCATCATTTTTGAGAGGTCAGAGAGAGTGGGATAGGTGCCAAAGGACTGGAAGAAAACCAACATCACTCCAGTCCTCAAAAAGGGCAAGAGGATCTGGGAAACTACAGACTGGTCAGCCTCATCTCTGTCCCTGGAAAGGTGTTGGAGCAGCTCATTCTAGAGACCATTTCTAGGTATATGAAGGAAAAGAAGGTAATCGGGAATAGTCAGCATGGATTCACCAAGAAGAGGTCATGTTTTACCAACCGCATAGCCTTCTACAACAAGATGACTGGTTGGAAGGATGAAGGGAGAGTCGTGGATGTTGTCTACCTTGACTTTAGCATGGCTTTCGACACCATCTCCCGTAATATCCTCAGATATTACAGGTGCTCAGAAAGAGTGGGTTGGATGACTGGGCAGTGAGATGGATGGAGAACTGGCTGGATGGTAGAGCTCTGAGGGTAATACTAAATGGTGATGAGTCTAACAGGAAGCCTGTAGCCAGTGGTGTCCCACAGGGGTCAATGATAGGCCCAGTGCTATTCACCTTGTACATCAATGACTTGGATGAGGGTACAGAGCACACCCCCTGCAAGTCTGCAGATGGTACAAAACTAGGTGGAGTGGCCAACACTCCAGAGGGCTGTGCTGTCATTCAGAAAGAGCTAGACAGGTTGGAGAGTCGGGCGGAGAGGAACCTCACAAGGTTCAACAAAGACAAATGCAGGATCCTGCACCTTGGGAGAAATAACCCCAGGCACCAGTACAGATTAGGGGTTGATCTGCTGGAAAGCAGCTCCGCAGAGAGGGATTCAGGAGTCCTTGATTGGCAACAAGTTAAACATGAGTCAGCAGTATGCCCTCATGGCCAAAAAGGCCAATGGCATTCTGGCCTGCACTAGGAGGAGCGTTTCCAGCAGGTGGAGGGAGGTGATCCTGTCCCTTTACTAAGCCCTGGTGAGGCCACACCTTCAGTACAGTGTGTAGTTCTGGACTCCTCAGTATGAGAGGGATGTAGAACCTCTAGAGAGGGTCCAGAGTAGAGCAGCAAAGATGACTAAGGGACTGGGGCATCTATCATATGAGGAAGGAGCAAGAGAGCTAGGCCTGTTTAGCCTGGAGAAGATTGAGAGGGGATCTTATTAATATGTACAAATACCTGAAGGTAGAATGTAAAGAGGATGGGGCCAAACTCTTCTCGGCAGTGGCCAGTGATAGGACAAGGGGTAATGGCTACAAATTGAAACACAGGAAGTTCCGCCTCCATGTGAGGAAGGATTTCTTTGCTGTGTGGGTGATGGAGCCCTGGAACATGCTGCTCAGAGAGGTTGTGGGGTCTCCTTCTCTGGAGATCTTCAAAACTGATCTGGATACTAACCTATGCCATGTGCTCCAAGTATCCCTGCTTAAGCAGTGGGGTTGAACTCGGTCTCTATAGGTCCTTTCCAACCTCAACTATTCTGTGATTCAGCCGTAAGAAGTTAAATCATTGGTATTTAATTTAACCATATTCTGAGGAACTATTTTGTAGATGTGCTTCAGTGCGCATGTAACATTTCAGCTGAGATCAGAGAGATGATCATGCATTAACTAACAAGATATGTGATCAAAATACATTAATTAATACATAATGTGAATTTTAAAACATAAATGGAAATGAACCAGAAGGAGGAACTTGCTAACCTTTAAGCAAGGCTAACCTATTTATATAACAAATGCCTGCAATATCTCTCATGACTCATTCCTTCCACTCAGCCTGAGAATATATAATAACCTTTGTTGTTCTGCCTTCTAGGTCATTAGCCCTGTGTTAATGTATTCTACATTTATACAGTCAGATTTAGAGTGGTTTCTGCCAGAAGATGCAAATTTCTACCAGTTTTTGAGTTTTCTAACATCACAGGCACATCAATGAGGTGTGAAGGGCACTTCTCTACTGCTGCATATTCTCACAGATATCGTCAGCGAATAGAGCTACTAGAGCAGTGGGAGGCAGGAGGAGATTCTACAGAGCACAACGGGTCCCTGGAGGGGAAAAGATAGGAAAGGTGACTACAGAGGAGCAGTGTGAACATGTACATGGCTAGACAGAGCATACCATTGTCAAGTTTCTATTTCTATTCTAATAGAAAACACTGTTTCTATTTATTACTCAGAAAAAAAAAGGGTGTGTATGTATATATACATATATGCATGTGCACACATGCATATACACATACATATTTATAGAAATATATTCATAAGACAAAATAATTGCAAAGGTTACATTTTCAAGAATAGAAAACACTGTTATTGCCTATTACTATCAGTCATTATTACAAGGAGATTACTTGCCTATTTGAATTATAATCTGCAGTTAAAAGTGTGATTGCTCTTTCCTACTTGTATGTTTACTCCCCACTTTTACCTCCATATATAGGACTCTGCATGAAATGATGCAAAAAAAATCTGTCAAACTGAGCTTGTTTCACTGTTGCCTTAATACATTTAAAATCAAGAACATACCACTAAATAAAAAACATCAATGCAAAGGAAGACCGTGACCCTTAAGATTTTAAATCATTAAAACACTGTGCCTAAGAATTAGATAGTTACATGTTTGAGTTTGTTTTCTCTTAATGACAGATTTCAAGACTCAAGTTAAAGGAGATAATAAGCACCCATAAATCATTACTTTAATAAAAGATTCTACCAAATAGATGAAAATAAACTCAGATAACCTGACTCCTTTGTACAGACAATTAATCTGTACAAAATATATGAAAGGGCAGCAAAGCAATTGTTTGTTTCATCTCTTTGCTGAGGACTCCACGTTAATGACAACAAAATGTTATTGTCCATAATTAGAAGTCAAACATGTTTTATTGGATGGAAAAGACATTTTGTTCATGATACTACCTTTTGATGTTTATTTTTTAATGATGTCACGTATGAGAAGATTTTTTTTTTTAATCCCATACAACATTAATCATAGGAAGAGTTAAATTATTTTCTCTTTCAACCCAAATTTTTTCTTTCAATAACATAAAACTTAATCAAAAATATGGTTAGTTTAAAATGGAATAGCTGTTCCTGATTATTTAATATCTGAGTTCTATTTTTTCCTCAGATTTGTTATGTAAAAGGCCTGAAACAAAAAAGATGACTCCTTCTGTGATATAAAATATATATTGCAAACATTTTAACAGAGAAATGTAATTTACAACTCATAAGTGATAAAAAAGCTATAAAATAGCAAACTAAAAATGATAATATCTAGCTCTTACATAGCAATTTCAATATAGAACTGGAAAAAGAGCTACCTGCTCTTTTCAGATACTATGAATCTAAGATGCATAGAGATGAAGCAAACTCCCCAAGTCAGGTTCTCAGTGTGGATTCATTTGCAGAATATGAGCTCATGATCCATGGCACAAGGTCCAACTGGAGGCAAGTTACTCATCGTATACCTCCAGAGTCGATACTGGGGCAAGCACTGCTTATCATCTTTATTCACAACCTACATTATGGGTCAGAGACCACACTCAGCAAGATGGCAGACAATATGAAATTTGGAGGAATGGATGATATTCTAGGTAGGTTTTTTGTTTGTTTGTTTGTTTTGGGATTTTTTTGTTTGTTTGGTTTTTTATTCCAAATTCATATCTGGGTTTCTGTGCCTGGGGTTGAACTCCCCAGAAGGAGACAAGGACATATTGCGTAAAGTTCAGTGAAGAGCCATAGAGATGAGTCAAGGATTGGAGCATCTGACATACAAGTAGATGAGAAAGTTGGACTTGTTTGGCCTTTAGAAGAGAAGACTTATAGAGAATTTATCAACATTTATAAATATTTGATGATTTGGAATAAAGATGAAGCCAAACTCTTCTCAGCAGTTCTCAGTGACAGGACAAGAGGCAAAGAACGCAAATATAAATACAGGAAGCTCTGTTTAAGCAAAAACATATTTACTGTGAGTGGAACAGATTGCTTGACAGGCAGTGCAATTTCTGTTCTTGGAGATATTAAAATCCTCACAGGCCCAGTCCTGGGCAACCTGTCAGGCCCTGCTTTGAGCGGGCATTGAAGTAGACAACCCCAGCCTTCCTGTGATTCAAACTCCAGGCCTCTGACAGCTTCAAACAACAGATTTATTTTATTATTTGATTACTCCAGTGATATGTACATTTTCATCAGCAAATGTACATCACTGAAAAAATCAAAGTAATGCAGTGATAAAATACATGACCATGTAAGGCAATGTTCCAAATATGGTAGAAGATTATTTTTACTTCAGAAGAGATTTGTTTGCTGCTAAAGTAGTAAAGAGAAGCCAAATGTTACAGAGCTGTAGTATACTAATTAAAGGAATAGCCAATATCAATGTAATCTAAAATCATTTGTTTTACAAGGATTTTGACATTCTTCATTATGAAACAAACTGTTTAATATTTTATTCATAGATTAGTATAATATATTCCTAGGTAAAATCAATACTCTATTTTTATTAAGAACTACATCATTCTTCCCAGCAGAGAAAGAAAATGCAACATAAGAAACGAACTGCAAAATTAGAAAAAAATATATATAGTACTAAAGCATAAATTATATAGCACAGTATAATAAACTTTACATGCCTGTAATTAATTGTGTGACTGTTTCTTTCCTTTTAGAACTTTTTTCTGTTTCAGTGAGGAACTGCTCCTATGGCATCTCCGGGTTTAATTTACAAGCAATACCCTCATCTGTATCACACATTTGATGAGATCGCTGAAATACGATTTGTTTTTGAAAATAACAATAATAAAACAAATAACCAAGAAGGTAGAACACAGAGACACAAATGAAAAGACAACTGGAGAGAAGCAACTCATATAGAAGAGAACCCACAATTTATTACTGAAAACCAAACATGCAGTTTTATATAAGTAATACTTTGAAGGAAAGGAGGTTCAGGCTGGTCTAGAGAAATGAGCTTCAAAGACAGGGAAGCATCTGTGATTATTTTTATTCTCACTGCTGTTCAGGCCTACTGATTCAACAAAGGTCCAACCTTCATTGTACAATACAGAATCTACTAATGTTCTGTTATTACAGAAGTGAAGAGCACTGATCACTCAGATGAAAACAATTTTGACCATTAGCTAAAAATGGGAAAGAAGAGCGGAAACAAATGCCTTTCCAAAGCACAGATCTTATAGTATGTACAAATTGAAAGAACTTGTTCAGCCAAATGGGAACTTCCAGATGAGATCATCACACATCTTTTTGGTTTTACTCAGAAAAGAAAAAAAAAAAAAAAGTCATGTGATAGAAGAAATGAGTTCTAAAATAAGAAAAGAAATCAAAAAGAAAAATCAATGTCAAATATTGACGATAGTGAATTTGGGAAATCTATACACCAAGGTCCTAAACTTCTCTGTTCTTTGTTGACTTTGAGCATATTTGGCTGTCCAGAGCATTTTGAATTCGAAGCTCACCTCAAAATTTTTGCTCATCTTTGAAAGCGAGAAAAAAAAAAAAGAAAAAAAGAAAATAACATTAAGACTTTTAAAGGGTAAGTACCATTTAGATGCATTCAGGTTATTTTTCACTTACTCGTTTTAACCATTCACTGTGACATATTGTGTGATAACACTTCAACTTCTGTTCCTCTAAATCTTGTGTGCTTGCTGTCCTTCCCTGGAAAACTGTTGTCCCTTGAAATCCAGATATAGCAAAGTCCTTTTTAAATGCTGTTAATGAAAGAAGCCTATGATCGACTGCAGTCCCTCCTCCCTTATGAAATGAGATTCTGACAAAGCCTTTACAGAAAGAGACCTAATATTACATTTATTTTAACAATTTTTCAGTACTCTAAGAAAAGGTGAGAAAATTTTGATTATTGATAATGTGATACTTGTCTTATCTTAGTCTATACTATTACCTGAAGGAGAAAGAAAACAAAAAAAAGGAAAAATCTCCCTGCCCACAGACATTTAAGAAATCTGTGTAACTAATTGCACTGAGAAAGTGGTTCCATTTCAAAAGTTAATATTTGGGCTATGCTTGTCCACAGCTGTCAGTCCTTATCATATCTTCGCTTTCATACTCCCTGCAAGTCCAACAAGACTCAGTAGTGACCAAGAAGGATTGTGCTTTTGTAGTAATATAGCAAAAATGGCTTTAAGAGTTCATGCTCCACTATGCAATTCTCTGGATCAGCTTTGGGGTATAATTCTTTTGCTGGTTAGGTAGCCTTGGAGCTGTGAAATAAGGTCTTCATCACTGCTTTGACTTTTCCATAAACACTTCTCTGTCCTGAAAATTCATTCCATGCAGAGCATGCAAATACGAAACAAAAGCAGCCCTTTAAAATGGTATTTTCCTTTGAATACAGCACCTCCCTGGTCTCTACCAGTCATTTTTATTCTTTTCTGGTTGTCTCATTAGAAAAGATAAATTTGGAATGACTCTTTCTTGAGAAGGACTTTTCTGTATATTCCCTTTGCCCTTTCCCTGCAGTAATATTGCATAATTATCTTTAACTAGCACTTACATTTCAGTTAAAGCAAAAAAAAAAAAAAAAGTCAGTGGATGGCTTTATAGGTGTGAAACACTGCAATTCATATATACTGCTCTAATGAGAGCTGAGTTATAGAATAGTTTTTATTACTATTTAATTAATTAATTCTAATCTCAATTCACTGATTAAGGGAATAATAATTTCTATTTTTCCTAAATCTTCAAAAGCAAAATCTGCCCTAGGCTGACAATTTTGAGGTATTAGTTGAGACTGTAGCTCATTTTATGTCTATATATAGTACATGTGAAAAAAAGTCCTTGCCCTCAAAAGTCTGCAATCTAAATAGATAAGACAGATAAAAGACTGGGTGAAAAACAGAAACAGATAACAGTGGGAGGAGTATAAATTTAAATAGCCAGCTGTAAAACCACAAAGGGACACCAGCTCTCTTCATACTCACATTAATCTATTACATAAAGCTGTTTTCTTTCCACTGTGAGAATTGCTAAGATGGTGTGCATTTAATTTAATTTAATTAATTTCTTAGAACCTTTCCCATACCAAAATTTCCCATATAAGGAAGTATAAAAATGATAGAAAGCAAAAACTCTTTTTCGTACTTACCTAGTAAGATTAAGCCTTCCAAATTTGAGTTGATTTTGCCTCTGATATAATTTCCATATTTAAGGTTTCAAGATTTTCTTAAAGGGTTCTTTATGAATGGATTATCGATTTCTGCAACTTTGACTCCTTTTACCGTTTTACTATATTTTCCTAGCTCACATCTGTGACTACTCTAGTGGGCAAGGGAATGAGGCAAGGGATTTCTGACTTTTCTTCCCCCAGAGTTCAATTTTGGAAGTGGTTATGACTTCAATATCCACCTCAAAAGCTCATCCTTCCTCCATGATTAAGAGACATTACATATGACAGCAGCACTGTGTGTTACCATGCTGCTCTCACAAAACATGGTAAGTTCTGGAATCAGTGTAAGGAAAACCATCAGTTTTTCTCATATTCACTCAATTCCTCATTGTCTATAATGAGAACTTTCATTGAAAACAAACATTGAAAAAGGCATCTGTGGGAAAACTAGCTTTGTCATTCCTTGATCTAGTAGAAATATATATGCATAAAAAAAAATCAAACAGAAAACAAAAAAAAAAAAAAGAAGAAGAATCCCAGGATCTTTAGTGTTGGAAGGGACCTCTAGAGATCATCTAGTCCAACTCCCCTGCTCCAGCAGGGACACTTGGAGCATGTGGCACAGGGTGGCATCCAGGCAGGTTTGGAAGATCTCCAGAGAAGGAGACTCCACAACCTCTCTGGGCAGCCTGTTCCAGGGCTCCATCACCCTCACAGTAAAGAAGTTCCTCCTCACATGGAAATGAAACCTCCTATGCCTCAGCTTAAAACCACTGCCCCTTGTCCTATCGCTGGCCACTACGGAAAACAGTTTGGCCCTTTCCTCCCTACAATCATACCTCAAGTATTTATACATGTTGATTAGATCCCCTCTCATCATTCTCTGTCTAAATGGGTCCAGCACATTTAACCTCTCCTCATATGGTAGGTGCTCCAGTCCCCTGATCATCTTGGTTGCTCCTCTCTGAACCCTCTCTAGGAGCTCCTGTGCTAGGGAGTCCAGAACTACACACTGTACTGAAGGTGTGGCCTCACCAGGGCTTAGTAAAGGGACAGGATCACCTCCCTCCACCTGCTGGAAACACTCCTCCTCATGCAGGCCAGGATACCATTGACCTTCTTGGCCATGAGGGTACATTGCTGCCTCATGGTTAACTTCTTGTCAACCAGAACTCCCAAGTCTCTCTCCATCGAGCTGCTTTCCAGCAGATCAACCCCTAATCTGTGCTGGTGCCTGGGGTTATTCCTCTCCAAGTGCAGGACCCTGCAGTTTTCCTTGTTGAACCTCATAAGGTTCCTTTCCGCTCAACCCTCCAACCTGTCCAAGTCCCTCTGGATGGCAGCAGAGTCCTGTGGAGTGTTGGTGACTCCACCCAGTTTGGTGTCATTAGCAAACTTGCTAAAGGTGCTCTCTGTGCCCTCATCCAAATTGATGAACAAGTTCAACAGCACTGAGCCCAGTACTGATCCCTGGGATACACCGCTGGCCATAGGCCCTCCAACTAAACTCGGCCTCATTTATCACGACCCTCTAGGCTCTGCCATCCAGCCAGTCCTCGATCCACCTCACTATCTACTCATCCAATCCACATCCATCCAATTCATTCATCCAATCCACACTTCCAGAGAATCAGAGATACCTGGGAAAACACTACCTCTCTTTCACTGGTTATGAACATAACCAGTGAAAATTTTGAGTTAATACTATTTGTTATTTCTATTATGTTTGTGTGATCTCAGTCAAGGATCAAATCTTTACATTATACATACAAATAACAAAGCAATAAGCCTTGAGAGGTTTTATGTAATATAAATATGGTCACATATTATGACAAACTCTCCTCTGGTGCTATTCTAGAAATTGCACTCTGTCAGGCAAAGAGATTATGTTTATACATACACACTGATTTTCATTACTGACAATCCTGAACAACAACAAGGTGTGTCAGCATTTTTGGAAAGCATATTTTGTAGATGCAATATACAGCATATATCACACAAGTGCTTCTCATGGATGATAAAGCCTGACAAATCTGAGTACATTAAGACTATACCACTCTTTCAGGTTAATAAATGTCCACTTATTGTAAAAGGATGGTCATTGCTGCAAGTAATTCAGTTAGCTATTGCATGTGTAAATTTGGGGATAAAACAAAAAAAAATAGTAATTCTTAAAAAAGCATCTCAAAAAAAAAAAAAAAAAAAGGTGAAACATCTGCTTTATGGTCACACAATCAGAGGTCTTATCAAGAGCAGGTTTTGACTGAGTGCAGATTTGACAAGCCTGGGACACTACCAGAAGCACCATGCAGTGGATTGCCCTGGTGCAGAGCTTTACAGCATGCATTTGCAGGTCAGTACCACAGACTCTCACTCTCTCCCCAACCTCATGATCCAGATGCAGTCAGCTGGGGTAATCTGCTGAGAAGCAGTTTGGGTTGCTTGAAATCCCAGGGTCATGGTGGTGCTCAACAGGCAGAATTCAGAAGAGGAAGCTAAGACACAAATGTAAATTTCAGGAGTGATCCACAGCTATGGCACTTCCCCTGTCACCACCAAACACGTGGGGCCTGATATGTGACCCGGCCAAAGACTGTAAGTTGTTCTTGTGGCCACAGTTCTTTTGGCATTTTCTTTGGACATGGATCCAGGAGCCACTCAACACCAAAGACATTTGCCCTAGCGTGTTTGTTTTCATGCTTGTCTTCTGTAGTAAGTGCATTATATACCCACTTCATATTTCCTGGCTGTCTTGACCTGTTTTCCAGATCAAGCCTCTAAAATTTGCCGCAGAGGAGAGCAAGATTTGGATTGAGGATGACACAGATTATCCAACTATATATATTATTAAAGGTCACTTCTCATATCTTTCCATAACGAATTGGAAACTTCATTCAAAATCAGATTATCCAATTTTATTTGCTGTTATATGATACTTGTGAGGTGTCCTGAAAAGTGATTGACTTCTAAGAGCAAGCAAGTACATTACTGAGTTCAACTTCTCTATTTGAAGTGTTGCCTACTATTACTTTGATTTTGACATAATGATAAGAATATTTTTAAAATACAGTGCTTGAAAAGGTAGCAATTTCCAGTAAAGACAGAAGAAATAACAGAAATATTTGCTCTAAAAATTCCATACTCTTCTAGTCTCTGAGAAGTGTGACGTACTTGAAGTTTAAGAAAAGAGTCTTCATTCTTATAACAATGCCTGAATTTTTTCTAATTCGTTACTTGCAAACCAGACCTTTTCTCTGTGTATTTAGGTTTTCACCAATGGAGATGAATCATGTACGGAATTAAGCATATGTATCAAAATGGAGAATATGGCATAAATAGTAAATATGAAGCTGCTCAGACATATTTGCAATGCCAATGTTGTCTAAAGAGGTTGTAACATTACTTTAAATTTCTTTTTATTTTCTGCCTCAAGTAACCCTATCAAACGACAGAGTTCCTCTCAACAATACTTCTTTTTTTTTATGAGCTTTTGAGTAAATAGATCATCAACCTTGCTTCCTTCTCTTCATTTTAAGCTCTAAAAACTCCCTAGCCTCACAAAACTGAACAGCCTAAAATAAAAAGTAATGCAGCCATAAGCATTTGTTCCAAATCCAAAATTGCTTGGTTTCTGTATCAAATGTGCAGTTCTCAACTTAGGCATCCAGTTAAACCTGGATAATTCACCAAGTCGTGACATATGCTTTGTTTCCTCATAGCTAGCTCTCCACTGTGCTCATGAAGACTTGTAGACTTAATAAATGGGAATACAAGACAATATAAAGGAAGTAGAATTCTCTTCACTATTTCTTTCCTGTACGAGCTTGAAGGGCTAACAGAATGGCAGAGAAATTGAATGTTGGTTAGGAAATCAAACAAAATGATTTTTAAAATTATGTATTCTCTTAAATTCTTGCTTCTAGCTATAACCTTTTAGGTAGATGATTCCAATCTCACAGAGACCTTCAGTGCATTGATGCTATAGAGTGAGATAGATAGGAAGAAACACATATGAAAAAAAGATGTACTTGGTACTTATAAAAGTACATTGTGAAGTGGAAATAAAACTGAAAGATTCAGACAAAAAAATCTAGTACAAGGCAATCAGCTCTATCACCTTTCCAACTAACATGTTATTAGTGTAAACCTAGTGGAGCCTAGAGGCTCCATTAACATCAGAGCATCTAGATCTTTCAGCAAGTTTTGAAATGTCCCATTGCTTTCTCCCCTCTTGGAATTGAATAAACAAACTAGTTAGAACTAGCATGTCTTTCCCAAAAATCTTGTGCTTAGATCAAATGTTCACATACAGAATATTGTATGAAAGAAACTAAATATAAATCTAGACTCAGAGATATGATTTTGGGTGAAAATATTCAAATGGGGGATTTTAATTTCATCTGATATTTTCTAGCTGTGGGGGTAATGAGCTACCAAAAGTATTTATAGAAGAGTCTAAAGCCCCTGCAGATCCCCCCAACAGGGGAAAAAAGAATAATATGAATTATTTGTTAAAAAATGAACAGTTCTGTAAGAACAGTTCAACCTGTTCTGAAAATAAAAAGCTTTTCCTAAATGAAATGCAAGCAAATTTATCATGTGCAAAAGAGAATTGATTATGTAGTCAGAACTCATTTTGTAGAACTCACTGCCATATAAAAGAATTGAGATAAACAGGTGAATAGGATTTCAAGTGGTTTGGCAGTGCATAGTCAAAAGTTCAAAAAAAAAATTCTCACAAAAAAAAAGGGAGTCTTTTCAAATCCACTTCCACCTTCAAGGTGCAAGGCTCTAATGGGCCTTAATCTGCAATGGTTAGGTTTAAACAAATCATGGTTTCTCTCATTTCTACCAAGACACTGCTATCTTCTGTCATAGAAGTAGATTCTGCCCTTTCTCATACTTTGGTTTGATCTTGCCATTAGATTGTTGCATCCTCAAAGACAGTTAATTGATTTTGCAAGGGTCTATCTGATTAAGTTGTATTGCAGTATAAAGTTTGCATCTTTTTCTCATTTATAGCTTTCTTTAAGAGAGAGATAAGAAAGAATTCTAGTAATGACCTAGTAGATTTATCCAAGAGAAACACGTAAGGTTTTTAATTTATTTATTTTTCAGATGTCACCTGTTCCACCTAATGTGTTTTCTACATTGGTTGGCAGAACTATGTTCAAAAATGAGAAGACATCCTAATTCTTTATCAGGAGAAATAAGAAGACTGCTGAAGTATTGTTAACATAAACAAAACATCAGCATTTAAAGGGAGGGCTACATCTGGACTTGAATTGTCCACTTCATCTGTCCTTTTGCTCACAAGGAAAGACATTCTCAGAACATGAAGCAATTGAGAGCAGTTCAAAAACTAGCAATAGGAGTTTAAGAAGATGACGTATTCCAGTAGCACAGGTAACCAGGCTGGGTAAGGAAAAGTCATACAGGTATAACATTAAGAAGGTATTCTGACACTTTTCAAAAAAAAAAAATTTCAAATCATTCTACAGCTTTAAGATAAATAATTTTCAAAAATTAAGACCTCTAAGGGTCTTAATTAGGGTCTGAGTGCAAGTAAGCACTCAGTAGTTTTCCCCAAAGTCTGGAGGTTGGTTTTTTTGTTGTTTTGTTTTATTTTCTTTGTGTTTTTTGACCTTTGAATTTGCATGTTGGAGTGTTTGGAAGACATATTCAAGGCCAATGAAAACCTAAATGAGTTGGTGAAAAAAAAGCTGCAAATACTTTGAAAAGTTAGATGATTTCTACTTGAACTTGAATCATGCTAAAAATTTTATGTTTAATTACTGAGTGATTGGAAAGGAAACAGACATTTTGTTTGACAACTATGCAGTGGAATATATTAATTTCTTTTCCACTCAAAATTACTTAGAGGCTCTGAACTTTACAAACTGAGATTTTAAAATTTAAGATTTAAAATTTTATAATTGTCGTCTTGTCTTTTACCCAAGTGCATGTCCTTTGGGATAATGGAATTCTAATTATGCACACTTCTAGGGATACATCTGCCTCATTCAATTTTTGGTGTCATTTAAAACCTTGCAAGTATTTCTCTCCCTTTGATAGTACTATAATTTATTTCTGGGGGCTGTCATGATCCTTAGAATCACTTTTTCTGAAAAAAAAATGTCTTAAATAAGGCACAGGGGTTTATCTCTGGTCTTTGATATAGCCTTTTGCTTGTTCAAAAATAACCACAAAATTCTGGGAATAGGATGTGACCTGTTGATTATGTAAAGAAAGCACAAAGATTTCTGTATTGTTGTGCTAAAATCTAAAATCTATAGTTTCTTTCCCTAGCATAAATCTGAGAGCTCATAGAGTTTTTCTTCCTTATCTGAGCCAGGCATTTATTCTCACAGGTTATCCTCTATCAACAATCATTATTTAGAAAGCATACGGTGGTGATTGCATAGTATATTGCACTGAAGGGTAAAAATATGAAGCTAAAAGTTGACAAAATAGTTGGCAATACTTAACTGACACAGCAAAGAATAACTGTATGCTAAATAGTGTGCAAAGTCCAGCTAGAGAGAGAATAAGGGCTATGCTAAGTACTGAAAAGTCACAGCCTTTTGAATTGTGCTTGTCAATTTTAACTTCTGTGAGTCAGATGATCCCTCATTTGACCATGCAGGCAAACAAATTAAAGGTGAAAAGAACAGAACCAGAATGACAATTAAGATTTCCTCTTGCTTTTTTTCCTCCATTAAAAATAACAAATCAAAAAATCCTCAGTTTGAAAAGAAAATCATACCACCATTTGAGGTAGTTTTAACCAAAGAAATGGAAGAATATAAATGTATAGATTTTAACATGTTTTCAGAATCAGAAGGGAGATGACGATTCACTTTCATGAAACACGTCATTGGTCATGAGTTGTGGGAATGTCCAGGATTCAAATTTCCACACACCTGAGCCATATGGTTTCATGAGAGAGTACTATTGCACTATTTATATTGCCCTAAGATGCCCCATATATTTTGCCATCTATGCATATGGCCCTGAGATGTTTTGGAATGGATTGATCTCCAATCCATACTGATCCTCCTTGTTCAAATAGTTTAATATTGGTATAGTTAAAAATGAAGCACAAAAATAAGTTGATAGTTTCATAGGTAAGGTATTTACGTGGAAAACTGTACAATTACATTTCAGTCTTTCCTCTTACAAATATTTATGTACCTTATAACACTGGATGAAACCTTGGTGATATTTAAAATACTTAAATTTACAATCCAACTAAAACTTTGCATTTCAGCAATCCAGCCAATCTTCTGATATGTATTTACAAGTCTGTACATATATTTGCTTTTTAAAATGTCCAAATAAATACAGGCAATAATGCATGAAGCAGATCTGCTTCAAAAATTCATCACATTATAGAAACAGATCTGCTTACTGATATCCTACAGTTATTGCAAGTGGAAACCTCCCAAAGTCTCTGCACCAAAATAAAAAGCTCTTACAGAAACAAAATTTACAATATGTGCTCTTGAATTTCTAATAATAATGATCCATGCGCTTCTGACACCTATATTTTTCAGATGGTTACTTCTTTTATTTTTCGATCTGCTTTTATGATCATGAGTATCTGATCTGGTTTAATATTTTGATGCAGGGTTTTGTCACGCAGGAAACTACAAATTTTATTGTTGCCTATCAGCTGTTCATTACTGTCCTTTGCTTAAAGGGTACCACCCCAACAACTTATGTACAATAATGCATATCTCCTTGTCTCCCAGGTTTTGTTAAAAAGACTTCACTTTGTAGAACCTTATTTTGACCTTTGCTGTAGAATAAAGGTATCCATCTTCTGCAAGTAATACTTTAAATCACTTCAAAACCAAGTGAAAATTCTTACGTGTCTTTAGTATATTTTTTCTAATATAGCTAGCAAACTGTTATCTAATACCAACTCCCACTACACTGGTGATCATATCTTATGTGATGACACTTGTTCCTTGAGAAATCACAGATATACTGCAGGTAGGGGGAAGCGAGATAATTGTGTATGCACAGAAATTTCACCCTGCCATAAACTATTCCAGACTGAGGAAACAGTCCCCACCCACACTCATTAACTGAGAATGAAAATGAGATCTAGCTCCACCTAAACATGGTTTGTCAAACCTTTATTTTGAAGCTCCATCTGTTCTTCAGGTCTGCCTGTTCATAGTGCAACCAATCATGTTAGACACTGTGAAACTGAGAGGAGTTATTGTTCCTGTCATTTATCATCACTCTCTCCATTATCAGCGAGAGCAGGACCAATCCACGACCAATACCTATTTGCACTTCCATTTGATAAAGTTCTCCCCTAGAACTTCATTTAAGCTGGAACAAAAATTTGGTTAAGCTAAAGTACATCAACTGAGAACTCACCTGCCCTTCAACTGAAATACAGAGAGGAATTATTATTCAGCTCTGGAACGATGCATGAACTACATTTTATTAGATAAAATCAGCTTATGCTTCTGCACATATTTTTAGAATTAGAGATCATAAATTATTATAGATAGGTGGAAATATTTTGTAGCAGTTTAACAAAATACTGACAGATTATTGTTTTGCAAATGGAAGTTCAGCTCCTAACTCTCTTAGGATCTTTTAAAAACACTTCATCATTAGTAGATCATGGCTTTTTATAAAGTAACAAGTTACTTTTAGGGACTGAATAGTACTGTCTATCCTGACTTATAAATGCTAATAAGAATATTATTCTTTAGAGTACTGGGATTGAGACTGGAGTGCCATTTCTGCAGTGATCTTGATGCCTGTGGTCAAGTTATTTTACTGCATATCTTTACATAAGATACTTTCCTGACTCTGAAATAGCACAGTAAGGTGTTAACTATTTAGCTTATGATTCACTGAGCAATCTGGCAAGCTGGATAGGTGTGAGAATGTGTATATGTTGAGGTTCTACCATCGCAACTATCGCAATAGTTTCATTTAGTCAGGAAATGTCTACACTACACTTTAGTATTTCATTTACCGTGCTTTGGGTAAAAGCGGGCACTAATATTGATGACTTTTTGTGAAATGCTTTAAGAGGCAGATGAAATAGCAGATTTCTCTACAGATTGTAAAGCAGTAGATTAAAGAACTTTCCAATAAGTTGTTGGGAAGTGACTGGTACTTGACATACTGCTTACCATTAATTTAAACTTACCAAAAACATTCATAGGTATGGAGACCAAATCGCATGAACAACCTGCACCTATGCTGCTAAACCATATTCCTATGCCAAATAGAGGGGCTGAATGCAAGCTGTCATCCAGAACTTGAGATTTTTCTTTTTGTTAAAATAAATGCAGTTCAGCACTGTCCAGAGGTCCATCAAAAGTATTCTAGCAGAACAAACAATTGTGTTTCAGTGTCAAAAAACATTCCCAAACATTGTTTAATTTACCCAGATAGATCTAATGTCTGAATCCAGAAAACCTGAAACTAATGAATCCAAAATTCAAAAAGGACATTAGACTTTAAAAAAATCCTGATTTTCTGAAGTGTCATTTCAGTATTCTCAAATGAAACTCATGGTCACTTGAAAGTCTTGAATAGTATGTCCATATATCTAAAGATAGTTTTTCCTGCTAAAGACCATGACTCCAGAAATCCAAGTTTTTATGACTCTGTTCAAACACAAGTAGACCTGGTTAAATGTTTCTGAATAGAGTGGTGAAATGATATCACACTATATCATGAGAGCTTTCCACGTTGTGTGATTTTTTTTTTCTGCCCACATCCATTTTGGATGTCATCCTGCAACTTATGTCTCTTTTACAATAACTGTGCTAGTTTTTTTCCCTTAATATATAAAGTCAACAATATAAATACTAGTATATGGCATGTTAAAAGCAGGTTTGTATTATTTTTCTCCTTCTACAGTTTGTTCTTGCTTCACTATCATTATTTTCCCTTAATACATGTAATTGAAAAGCTTGTGAAAATTTGTCCAGAAAGCACTCAGAAGAAATCAGAAAGGATTATTATTATTATTCAGTTTCTATTTATGGAGCATTACCTTCTCAAACCAACATATTAGTTCTGATGCTAGGCTGACTCAACAATTTGTAATGGTGCAGAATTTGTTCTCTGCATAGCTGCCAGCCAGTGAAACAGCAAAAGTGTCTTTAATTTCCTTTGGTTCTGAAGCTGGCCAAAGACATTAAAATCAATAGTAAAATACAAAGCAGTGGCATAGACTTTCAGTGGAGAGAGGCCATGGAGTTACTATTTCTTATAGAGTTAATCAAAGATCAGACTTCATGACAATTCCTGCATAATATTATTGAGCATTTGTCACACAACAGAAGCTGCCTACATTGGAAAGTCTGGGGAATGTGGGAAATAGGAACAGTTTGTACGGCTTGAAGCTTTCTTCCTCTCCAAACCTGAAGGGGCATAAAAGAAGAAAACCTGAGAGGAGACAATGAACACAAAGAAACTCCTTTGGCCAGCCACATTTACGGGCTATAGCATTTCATTCTCAATTAGGGCAGCCTCTATTTCATGTCTCCCATTTCACAGACTGTTGCGGAACAACGGTTCCACAGCTCTCCTTGGGTTAGTGCTCGGTAGAAATCCCGCCAGTCACCCTGTATGTGTATATATGTATATAGTGTACATAGTTATAGGGCACTTTGGTTATATGGCTGCCTATTAAGGCTGTCAATCACTCTGCCCTCCGGTGACCCCGGAGAGGTGGGGGCCGGAGTGCTCCTAGCTCTGCCTAGCAGTTGCTAGGCAGACTAGGAGCCTCCAGCCAATGACAGCCCAGCAGCTTCCCATCGTGTGGCCTATCACAGGTGGGATCGAGAGCCAGTCAATCCTGGCCGAGAGAAGCTCCTAGAAGGGTGCCCTCCACCAATTGGGGGCATCCACGGCAGCCCTGGGCGGCTATATGTTCCGACGTGTCCTTGAATAAAGTTGGACCTTTTGCCACCAACCCACTTGTGTGTGAAACTCTTGTACCGGTGTGTGTGTGTGTGCGCGCGCGCGCAAAGCAGGCCTGCAATTGGTGCGTGTGTGTGGTCGAGGGATTGGGTGGCGAAGCGTGCCCTGCTCTCCCTCCATTCCTCGGCGCGAAACTCCGGCACATCCCCAGCATCACCTCCGGCGGCTCTCCATCCTCGGCCGGAGGCCTGGTCTGCGGTGCCGGCGAGCAGTGGTAGCGAGGACTCACTGCTCAGAGTGACCCTTTCTCACTGGCACAGTAGACCACTCAAATTGCTGGTCTAGCCGGGAATCATTTAGACACCTTTCCACCCAAGTCACTGGCAAATGTCTCCTTCTGCTGTCATGCAGCATCTCACTGTAAGACAAATTAGCTTAGATCCTTTATCTGTTTCAAATTACCATGACTGTCAAGAGACTAAATCTCTTTGTGTGTGAGTCCAGATTCAGTCACCATCTTGCCTTTTTTTTTTGCATGCCTTTTATATTGCTCCTTGACTGGCTTTTCCTTCCTTCCACCAGTCAGAAGGTAGGCTTTTCCTTCTTTCCTCCAGTCTTCCAGTGACCATACAGTGTGATCACTTGCCCATGTCTCTTTTTCTTGAGGAAAATGTCTGTAGGGGAGAGTGGGAGGGAGAGGTGGTGAAAGTTTGGGGCTTAAAGGTTGTGAGATGATGTACAACAGAAAATCTGGTAGCCAGGCAAAGTATTAGTTTCATTGCTATTGGAAATCCTATGTTTTTACAATTTTTTTCTAGCCTTGGCCCACTGAGTCTCTGGGGTCAATGAAAGCCTTTTTGTGACAAAGATGAGCCATCTTTACTGCTATGAATAGCAGTAAATGAAAAAGAAAGACAGCTGTCTATGGAAGTATTCAGGAATGTTACTTTGATTAGCTATTGTTTCATAGTCAGGTTTCTCTCTTTACTAAATGTCAATAGTAAATATGAAAGGATATTCAGCTCAAAATCAGATATCTCAATTCTGATTGAACAAAACTATATGCTTCACATATTCCTCTGTATCTTCATACAGTAAGGAACAAAGTCTGGGAAGGCATAGAAAAAAAAAGAAACAGCTCAGAATGCAGCAATCAGCCTCGCTTTTAAATGTGTAATGTGGATGATATTGAAGTGAATACTCACAAGGAAACCTGAACATGCTAGTTCTGGCATTTAGATATTTACTGGTTCCAAACTGTCTTTTTGAAAATTTAAAGAGCATAGAAGTTTAATTCATTATTCCCTGAAATACAAAGGAATAGAGGCATAGTCTTATTTGACTGATTTATTCTGCTTCTTTCTTTGACAGATCCTGCATTTTATTCTCCTGAATAGACTTGTATCTTTCAGAAGAGCAGTCTGGTAAGCTAACCAGGTATTGTCAATGCAGCAGGACCTTGCAGTTGGGAACAGATTTGATGAGCTTATTCCTGGTGACAACGCACACAGGTTATGTAAATAGAGAATCTACACACTTGTCAATAGTTTTGGAAATCTTATTTGTTAATACTCTAAAATTTAGAATCAGACCTTCTAATGTTTTCTCATTACTAGATGGCTTTTTGCAGAAGATAATGTCAGATGGTTGGGCTTAGACTAGAAGCTGTTAACACTGTACACATTGGTGTGGTCGGAGGATTAAAACTCCCTCAGTTTCAAAACCAGATGTGTACGGTCTTAAATTCACCAAAATGCAGTTGCAGGGGTTTGCTTCAAAGATTTTCATGTGGAGGCCTGAGTCCTCACCTTAAAAACAAACAAAAAAAAGGAAAAAAAAAAAAAAAGAAAAAGAAAAAAGGAGGTAATTGCTTCTACAAGGCCTCTAATATAAATTACAGGGGAAAAAATATGATCACACCAAGGATAAACTTTCTCAGTTTTCAAAGATGTTTGGATCAAAGCATTAACTTCTCTTTTTTTTTTTATCTAAACAAGCTTTATTCATATGGTGACAAAAATCATCTATGTCAACACAAAACTCTACAGCACATTTTTTTTCTTTGAAATGAAGACCTCCTATCCTAGGATTTACATCTAAAAGTGACCTACCTTTGTCTGCATATGAAGACATTACCAAATCCTTTGCTTTGAACACAGAGAGATTTGTATTTAATTTTTTTTTTCCAGTTTAGATCTACAGAAATGCAAGTGGCATGGAAGCTATTGAGCCATATACTGACCCTTTCGGTATGCCTAACAATAAAATTCCTCACAATAAAATGTCAACATAGTCTTTGAGAACAAAAGATGAATGCATGCACACTATCATTTAAAATAGTCTATTTCCACTAGATCTATATATTCTACATGACTTTTTTTTTTTTTTTTTTGCACTGAGGTCCCATATTCCTCTAATATATTTGCTTTGCAACTTAAGCAGCCTTAAGAGTAAATAAGCACTATAATTCTTCAGTCAAATTGGACCAAGCATAAATGCATGACCACAATTATTTGTATTCATTTTCCATGAACATTTGCAGTCACATTTTGAAGAGAAAATGATTTTAGTAAATGGTCAGCTGAAGCTCCAAACAACCTGGCCATCTGGAGCTTGCTATATAATTCACATTCAAGTGTGCTCTGGGCTACTTGAAGAGCCAAGTAACCTCCAAGTGCAGTTAAATGGAGTCAGTCAGACATGTCTCTCTCACCTACTTGCATCTTAAAATCTTAATCTGCCTTTTTTCTCTAGTGAATTGCTTATTTTCTACCAGGTATCCTCAGTTCTTCATTCTTTTCACATGTCCACCTTTACCCAGTTCTTCTGAAGCCAAACAGTGACTTATCCTCTTTCATATTTGCTTACAGTCATTATTCTAATGACAGTGCATCTTGATGCTACTCAGACAGTGAAAATTACATGTTTTCATAATGAGAGATTATTCTAAGTTTTTGAAATCCTGGCAGATTCCTGCCTTCCATAAATTCTGTTTTAGATAAGGAAGATGTTATGGGAGCTGACCACAGCATGCTCCCAAAACCTCTGAGGGTATCAAGGTTGGTTGGGAAATGGGATTACAGTCCTATGTAAAATTGTAATCTTTTGATTTTCTTTTTGTTTGATTTTTTTTGTTTGTTTGAGATAATATGTCTTTGTTGGCAGCAACAGGGTGGACCATTCTTTGAATATATATGTGGACCTAACAGGATATGGTGTTCAGAGCAGGATATTGCTTATCACTCCTATGGAAAAAAAGTTTCCATGCTACCAGTCAAAACTCTATCATTAGTGCACTGCGATGCTCCAAATGTTTTCCCAGGACCACTGATAGAGAAACAACTGAGCTTATTTATAACAACAACTTAATTAGAACAGAGTACAGAGCTCTCTTCAGCCAAGTGGCAAGAGACAAAGATATGAACCATAACGCTACTGGACCTTGAGTGGCCCATAAGAAGCAAAAATATTTAAGGTTATTTTTTATGTCCAGTAAATGCAGTAAGAATGGGAACCCTAATACTTCATAGTGGCTATACTTTATCCATTTTGCCTTGTAAAACAGAATTAGTTCCCTAATATATTTGGGAATATTAGAAGTGCTGGCTGTGGCCTAGGATCTCAGATCAGCTGAACACTGTAGTGATTATGCAAGAGCTTCTCTACATCCTTCCTTCTATTTGGCACTTTGGTTCCAAGGAGAAAACAAATCAGCACAACAGTATCAGAGTTGGCACTGAGGATAGGAAAAAAAAATCCTACAACACTCAAAGCTGTTAAGTGTCTGTACAGTAAGTATCAAAGCCTCAGGCTTATTATTTGATCCTAGTATGACTAGACAGTTTTTGTAAATTTAATTTTGTATGTGTATGAAGATAATTGATTAAGCATAGCCATTTTCAGATCACACGATTCTGAGGGACCGATTCTAATCTCAAATGAATAATTTGCAGTATGACAAATCTTGAATATCTTGCTACTGTCTGTACAAAACCTGTACAAAAAAGAGAATCTCTCACTTGCCATCTGAGAGTGCCCATTCTTTCTTGCTTGAAAAATGTGTTCACACATTATTTCTATGTATGTATCACACATCCACCTAACTTTCCATTAAAAAAAAGGAAAAATATGCCTATCTGATGAAATAATTTGAAAACAAGTGGCTACTTGATGAAGTCTATTCCTTTTCTCCTTCTCCTTCTCCTTTTGTTTATTTGCAAATACAGCATATGAAAAGAGTCTGTAACATTTTTGCTTCATGAAAATTTGCAATTTAATTTCTTCGATCTGCATCACAAAATGATTCATTACAGAAATCAACAGCAAAAGCAAAAATGATACTCAGGACCACCGCAAGTAGTATTGTCTACCCAGAAAGCAATGCTCCAGAGAATTATTGAACCAGAGGAGTCCCAGAACTAAATTTCTGAGGCCTTAAAGGTAGTATCATAGCCAAGATATATTGATCTCTACTCATTTGCCAGGGAAGAGGGAGGAGGAGAAGAAGAAAGAAACTGTTGTTAAATTTTACACATAAACACAATTTGATATATCAGAGCTGATGTGGAGAAGATACAGTTTCCTTAAAATGGCTGCTAGAATGGCTAGCCCTGCCTATATCAACCAAATCAAAAAGTTGATGAAAATAGCATAGGAGAGAGAAAAATGACAAAAATGGCTTGACAAGTCAGCACAAAACTCTTAACAGGTGTGTAAGGGGAGAAAGAAGTGGAAAAAGTATTAACAAATAATAAATTCCATTTTTTAAGAAATTATGCATTCAAATATGTGAGAAAAAAACAAGAGTTCTTTTTCTGAAGTAAGAATTTTTTATGAATTTATTTGATTTTCTGAAACACAAGCTTTATGTTTATGTTCTCTGAAAAATATACAGGGGAGAAATCTACTTTTTAAAAAATGAAAGCTGAGATTCAGGCAATCCATTTATTCCAGAAGATGAGTTTCTGAAAAGCACCAAGTGCGTCATGAAAAATGCATGGGGGAAAAAAAAAAAAAAGGGCAGAAAAGCGGATAGAGGGAATGGGCAGAAGCTCAGTAGAAGAAGTGGGAAACATTCAAATAAGTTTTATATCACTAATGCTAATGCATCCCAACTCTGTAATTTTGGAGCTGTATTTTAGCTGGTGGGGGAGGAGGGAGTAGTTTTTAAATCTTAGGTAAAGAAAAATTTTGCATTTTTCATTTTTCTTTCTGTTCTCGAGAAGCTTTGTGATGGAGCAGGTAAAAGATACAAAATAAAATTCTGTCAGTAATTTAAAGGAATGGTAGTCAAGGTTTTCTATAGAGCTTACAGGGCTTTGTAGAATAAGATGCTGCCGAAGAAAGATGGCAATTTCTTGGTAAGTCATCCAGAGAGCTAGCATGAGTTTTGTAGTATGTCAGCTGACAGCAGAAGAAAGAGACAGTCTTTTATATGTTCATCAGAAGTCTGTGTTTCAGGTTTTCAAGAGCTGTTCATCTCTAATTTGTTGTTCTGTCATCCCTTCTTCTGGCAGTGTAACTTCCTTTTAATATGAGCTAAGATATTTACTACCTAAAAATAAAATACAAAAAATTACCAAGCTGTGATTTTATGTGCTACAGAAATGAAATCTACAAATCATCTAGTTCAATGACAGGTATATGATCCCCAAAAACTCCCAGAGGAATTCTTTTTACTTCCTATTCCTTCCACAACTTTCTGATCACTAGAGACCAACTGAATACTGAATTAATTCTTACCAAATAAAGCATGTAATCCCTGACCTACATAAACACAAATTCAAAAATACACACACACACACACATACACACAAAATAACCTACAAAATAGACGGATACCAGAGAAGAGAGATCTAGCTGGGAGGTAAAGACAGTCTTATTTTCCTCACCAGTAGTCTCAGAGCATAGCATGAAAGTACAGAACAACAAAAGTCCTTATGGAGATTTCACTGGAGTCCCTGGTGAGTCTTCAGAGAATGCTTTTACATTCTTTACCCTCAAAAAGTAGTAGCAGATATTTTCAGCCCATAGCGCTATATGGAAGTGCTCTGGAAGATATGAATGAAAAGTCTGCATAAAATTGGAGACTGTATTGTATTTCTGATATCCCAGAACAGGACAGCAGAAAAAGTAGGGTGTCCGTGGATAAAGAATAACATTTACAAAGACATCTAACTGATTTTGAAGATCTACCTCTATTTCCAAAATTAAATAGGTTCATAAAGCCAGATTCCCAGAGGAACACAGGACTTAACTTAGGATGCAGCAAGCACAGTGATACCATGACTAGATCACTACCAGTAGCAGACCTTGTCAGTTTAAAAAATGGTTCATGCATCTGTAGTCTGTGGTACCCTTAGGGTTATAGATTTAAATGTCTAATTCATTTCTAAAAGTGAGACTTGGACAATTAGCTGGCGCAGGTCCTTGGGAAACGTATGTCATATGACTCAGTATTGGAAAGTACAATATGTCTTTAACTAGTATTGTTATTCCAAGGTACTGAATCAGAGGAAAAAAAAAAGTGTGACGAGAAAGCACTATGAGACTTCATTTTTTCAATAGCAACTACTGCAAGATATTTAATTTTGAATTACAAAACATAATGTATGCATACCTATGAATTATACAGTTTATCTACACACACTACAGGTGATCCTGAGCAGACTGGACATGCCATACCAGATCAAGTGGCAAGTCAGGCATAAATTCAGTGTACTTGTACCAGGTGCATACTCGTATTAATGTAGAGCATATGTACCACATATAGAATATGCTGCCTTCAAAATATTCTAAATAACTAACTGTTGACTCATTAGCTTTTCTAGCACACATAAGGCAAGTAAAAGTGAATTGAAAGCAGTGAACTCGCTTTCCAAAAGACTCAAAATACGACTGTACTCTCAAAAGAGATTAGATCTTGCTTGGGTTTGAAGTCACCAAAGCACTGCTGTCAGACGAATGCAAGCTTTAGAATGGCAGCAAGCTCATGAGAAAAAAGCAAAAACATATAGTAAGCTGGATCCATCACACTCTGAATATGCAGGATTCTTCATGGCAGGAATACCTATAGTTTATATCATTATTAACCATAGCAAGCACATGGAAAAATCCTGTTTAACAGTGTTTCTTTTTAAGCTCTGGTTCCTAATAGATTATGCTACATCCTAAAGTTATGTGCTCTTTTCCACTGAAAACATCACTTCAGATTAATGATAAGAGCTTTCAATAATGGAAAGACAAAGAACCTTGCAGGAAAGTTAGCTTTGTTGTCCTGAAATTTATTATTAAGTCTTGGCAAAACACAGAATGAGTACTAAGAGATATTCTGACCTAAGTTTTTAAACTGTTATTTTATCAATTGTTTCACAAATTTTTGTTCTCAGCCGCTCCATTTTACATGCTCTCCTTCTGACGTTCTTTCATAATGATAATGCAAAATATTACTGCTATGACATTTTGGTACTGTGTAGAGTAATTATTTTCTGGAAATTGAAATAACTTTCTAATACTTGACATTGCCTTGGCTTATGCATGACAGTTATAACCAAATATTACTGGGAATGGTAACTCTATCCCATCACATTCTGCAATAATGACTTCTCCTTTGCTTTACTGAAGGAAGTAGGCATCTTTTGTTTATTATATTTCAGTTTGATATCACTTGAGCCCAAAAATGTATTTGAACAGTCGTGTTTAAGGAGAAGAGTCCCTTCAAGATTCACCTTACTTTTGTCACTTTTTTTTCCTTTTTAATCTGTCTTACAAGGATCTCATGTATTAGTTTTTCTTTCAGTTAAAATGGCACAGGACTGATAGTGTCCTCATTATCCAAAACATTGTTTCTCCCTCTGGCCTCACAAACTGTATTAAATGACTTTTCATTGAGGGAGTCCAGCAGTGACATTCTGCAATGCTTTAAATGATGAGTCTCTCAATGGATTTAATTTACATTTAGTAAGACATGTATTGTATGGCAAATTAATTATAACTGACTATTGAATGCATTTTTGAGGATTAACAGTTAGTAAGGACTGAGTAGTGTGTTTGTTATATACAGTGACACAGATTATCAATTATATTTGTTTCTAGTAATCAAGTGGTATTTATGTAATATAAGTCAATTATATATGTAAGGTTTAAAAGTATAAGTATCTGAGACATGCTTTACTAATTAAAAAGTCAGATATAACCTAGTAATAACACAATTTAGTAATTTCTCTGGCTCAAAACTAAATAGTGCAAAAATATTGTAGCCAATAAGTTTGTGCATGACTTTTTGTAAACAAGTGATAATTTGATCATATATTTAAGTGTTTTGTACTTCAAACTACCATAAAACTGAAGAAAGCTAAATGGTAAGAAAAAGCAGTATTCTCGTATGATTTTTTTCAAGTCCTGCAGTTCAGATAAAATTTGATTACAGATTTTTGGTAGCCTAGCCAAGTCAATTCAAATGATATACCAAAAACACATTGTTTTATTTGAGTAATTCTGTTTGTTATTAATCTTTTTGTTGTTTTTCATACTCTGCCATTAAGTTTCAGTTTTGTGTAGATTTACGATTTCTAACCTGCCCCTTAAAACATTTCAGTTTTGCAATGCAAGTTTTATAAAAACATATGAAAATATTTGACATAGATATTTATATGAGCACACCAAGAAATGTTAACTACTCATAGTTAATAGCAGTAGAGTGGACCTAATTCTTCACCATCTTGTTCCTTCTATAGTCATTTGTCTCTGTGCAAAGTATTGGTAAGTGGACTTTAAAATATGACAAAGTATTTTTGTAAATCTTTACGCTATTTGCTAAATTTGTAAGTCACTATAGGAGGAAGAAGAAGTAATCCAAATGGTTACAGAGTATCTCAGGTTTGTGCCACACCACAGTTTTGGTTGTAAGTTTGATCACATGGACTCGAATATCACTTTCATTTCTGTAGTTTGATCAGAAAGATTTCCAAAGTGTAATGTAGTGTATATTCTTGAATACACATGTGCATAGTATTAAATTGACCTTTCTGTAATTCTGCAGTTTTGGCTGGATAGCCAGTTCTTCTGGCTTCTTCACTATTATAATAAGGCTATAAACAATGCAGGAGTCAAATGACCACCCAATCAAAGTATAAAACATTGAAAAGGTCAAAAGAGTGCAGCTTACTACTAAGAATCATTGAATATAAATTAGGCATTAAGCTCCCGATACCTCATTCCCTTGACTGAGTTGTAATGAGAGTGGAAAATGGCAGAAAATTAATCCCTTCTCATTAAACAGCTTGTAATGAGAATGTGAAACTTGGTAGAAATGTAACCCTTTCTCATTACAGTCCCCAGGTCTTTGTGGTTTTCTTCAGGTGTCATAGCACTGAATCTTTCCTCTCTAACAAAATAGTGCAGGAAATACTGTTACATTATATACTACTCCCTTGCATAAATCTGCATTGTAAAAATCATACTAAAGTGACATAACTTTTTTCATTCATTTACACTGGGCTTTCTGCTGTATCTACATTTTACATTAATATGCACATACATCTGTGTCAACTGCATTTTCAGCATTGCCTGAAAGAGTGGTATGTCCATGTCCCATTGAATTTCAAAGTCATTTACAGATTAACTTCCCTCAGAATCGTTTACAAAAACTAGCTAGAGTCAATTGAATGAATATCCTGATATTTATCAAAAAACAAATGTGCACGTGTAAGTAAATGAATGCAGACTGTCAGTGGGATAAACAGCATGAATATGCTACTATACCTTTCTACACATGCATTTTTTACAGAGCACAGAGATTTCTCTCTTCCACAATAAATTCTGTTGTGCCACAATGTTTCACTTGCCACAGTTAATTTTACTGCTTCTTGGCTTAGTTGGTGCCTGCTCTCACCTCCTTTTTCCCACACTAGGCTTCACTAGGCAAGTGCAGTAATTTAGCCTGCCAAACTGCTTTGTCTCTCATTTTACATCATCACAATGGGCATGAAACCATAGTGTCCTGCTGGGACCACAAAAATTATTGATATTATGACAAGGGATTGTAACAAAGCTAATTAATGAACTAAAAAGAGAAATATTTTTATATAAGAATTTCCCAGCCCACTCCTTTGCATTTCTACTTACATATGCATACACATGCATTTACACACATACACACGTATTTTGCCCTGGCTATAAGGGCTCCTGCGCCAACCAAAGACAGCTGTTCTAAAGGTCTTTCTATGTCAGCTCCCGCCTACTTTGCACAGCAGGAAATAGTGACATTCAGTGCTATAGCTGCTCCAAACACCCTTGACAGCTGCAGGCTGTAGAACTACCCACAGGCAACCGACAAAAGCATCTGTAACTTAGAGCAGCAACCTGGCTGCTCTGAATTATGCTGGCACCAGTTTGGCATTTCAAAACACTTCACAACTGAGGAAGCAGAAAAGCACTAATTTCTCTTCCTTTTCCTGACCTGGCTCTGCCAGTGTGTGTAGTGCTTCCTACTACCAACTTAACTGTGTTTTTGTGGCTCTGTTTATGTGTATTTACAAATATACCTACACACAGGCACATACATACTTGCACAAAGTTACACATCTCTCCTTGCAATTTTTCTCTCTTTCTGTAGAGAGATTAAATAATCATAAATCTTTTCTTCCTGAAATTTAATCTGGATCAAAGTAGATGTGCTCATGAAAATGGTCATTCTCATTGTGGTATCTATTGCAAAACCATTACTAACTTCTGCAAAATGACTAACAAATTTTTATAATAATGTTGTCATATTTTTTCAGTAAAATATTTAAAGACATGAAAGGTATTGTCAAATTAGCACCCTTGGAAAAAAAATACTTTGATATTTGAGAAGTTTTTTAGGGAAGAACAAATATAATGCAGGTCCAAAAAAAGATATAGTATATTGTACATTTCCCTTCACAATAGGGATCTCTGAAAGGAATACTCCCCTAATGAAGCAAATTTTTTTCATGCCCTACATAACTTATGTGGCCTCACAACTTCTTACGGCAGATCATAATCGCTAACATATGGTCAGCTTGACGGGATCAACAAATAGACCTATGCCTAAGCCCAGCAGCATAGATTCTTCAGTGTCCATAAATATCCTTAGTCTCTTTGCCGGAAGGAACCCTCCACCCTTTTGAATGGCACCAAGGTACCTGCTCTGTAGCTCTGTCTCAACTTTTCATTCTGCAAAGGGTAGATCCCTCCCATGGGTTTTGCTAAATGTCTATAGAATAATGTTTTACATTCTTTCCTGAAAATCACACCATACATTTCACAGAATCCACTTTGCAATTGGGCTTTGTGATTCTCTAAATACTTTCATTCCAGTATGTACTTTTAAAAATTAATCATACTTCAGAATACATTTATTACTTTTTTTCATAATATCAAGCATCTGAAAACGCATCTGTAGAACTAAGATTTTCCCACATCATTTAATATCAGGATGCACCTGACAAAAGTGACATTTATCCAGATTTGTTCACCTGGGCAGTGTAGGCCCTGGCAGGTGGGAAGAGAGAGCAGCTCATTTCACACCCTAATTCCCAAAATGATAATCACAGTTCACAAATACCTGACCTTCTCTTTGTAACCTTTACCTTATAGTATCATATTTTCTGTTCACTTCAAGAAGCACATCACTTTCTCTTCCTGAAGGACCATATTCTTGAGAATCCAAGGTGCTTATTTCTTTATGGGCATTGGGGCCACTAAAGAATTACCTAGTGCCTGGAAGCTTAGTATCAAAAATGTGCCATTTACCATTAACTTACATGAGCAAAATTGATTAAATCTCCTTTGGAATCATGTGGCCAACAATTCCAAAAAATGACTTTGTTGTTTGAAAAGAACAGATCTATAATTGAATGTTCTTTGCAACTGTAGTTCCTGACCCAACTGAGGAAAATACTGACAGTGGCAGGAGCACTATATCACTCCTGAGTGATTGTAAAAGTTTCACTACTGAATCTCAAATGGACTCAGTGATTGACAATTATTTGGCTACTATAGAAGTAATTTTAAGCTCATCTACGAACTCATGATTAATAGTAAAAAAATAAATCAATATCAGGTTAGAATTGATTCAATTGGAATAGGTTTTATACACCTGCTTTCTGAAACTTATATACAACATTATATAACATTATGAGTGGCCTTAATGGAGTATTGTATGGCAAGACCTAAGGGGTACAGTGATGAAGACCTTCTTCCAGCTGCTTGCATTATTGCTCCTTTGGTTTGGAAGGAAAAGAAAAAGAAAAGATGGCAGACTACCAGACATTAATCAACAAATTACTTATACTTTTTTGATATTAAGAGTGTTAAAATTCCAACATTGTTCTGCAAGGCAATTAAGAAAATGGTTACGTAAGCAGACTGCCATAAGTAGGATGCAAGCATATGTTTAATGTTGGATAGAGTTTAGCACCTTTCTGAACACTAGCAGATTTAACCATAAACATACTTTTTTTTTTCCTGACTTGACCCCTCAAGGAAGATATATCTGCTCAAACAGCAGAGCCCAAAATGCAGCACTATTAGGTATTCTAGTATCCCATCTGCACCTTTAGCACCACCAACAACAACATAAACCTGCTCAGACTTTAAGTGACAATCAGAGAACAAACTTAAATACTAGGTATGAAATGCTATGTATCTACTATGTGAATAAAATACTACCTGTATGAATTACACTCTTAAGCAAATGAACACTAATGGATTGCTTTTGTGTCAAAAATTTAAATGAAGCATTCTGAAATCCTATCCTGGCACAAACATACATTTATACTACCATAAAATGAAATAGGAATTCTTGGAAATTTCCTCTCACCACTATCTCCTATAGTTTAGGCTATGGTGCACAAGCACAGACACTGATCTTATCATGTAAAGAATCACTGTTAAAGGGCACTGATCTTCCCAAGGGGCTTTAAAATATCTTCTCTTTCCTATGAGAAATATTAAGAGTGAAGTGAACCTGATGTACTAAGGTGAACAACTTGACAAGAAAAAAATAGGATGGGGTGAAGAAAAAACTATGACTATCCCACTCTCCAACTTCTGATCATCCCTCTGATTGCTAATTAAAAAACTATCCTTATAACGGAAAATGGAAAATTACTCTCCACTCTTGAAAATTAAACCCTTAAACCCTTTCTTGGGCAAGCTATTGTATAGCATGAATGCCTGTATACTTGAAAAAGATGCATTTTATTCCATATTAATGTTAAGTCATTGCTGACTAAACAAAACCAAGAATAAAGCACAAATTAAATAAGAAAGATTAAGCAACTGGAAGAAGTAGGCATTTACTGCTTTCACAGTACTAATTCTGACTTTGAAGAAGACTGATGTTAGTAATAACAGCAATATCATTTGGACTGTTTTGTCTTCACATATGAGAACAAGGAAAATCTTTCTGAAAAGCCTTCTTTAGTCATAAAAAAAATCTTTCCTGGAGAAGAGGGTGAATTGTAAAGAAAGAAGAGAGTTTTCAAACTGCAAAAAAATTCTTGCTGCTATTTTTTTTCATGTTTACAGTGAAATTCTCCTGTCCAGGAGCAAAGAGATTGATCTGAAGGAAAAGTCAGAACACATAAATAATCTCTTAAATCAGTTTACATCTAACATGTTGACAAAGCATCTCTTTTCTATTTTCTAAAGCATTATAGTACCACATTGTTTATTCTCTACCTACTTCTGGTTCAAATAAAAGGTCTGTAGTGTTCTAGGAGTCAAAAATAATCTGAAATTATATACTTTTTCTTAATAAAACTGCCTCTTAATAGGCAGAAATACATAGTGGGTGCAGAGTATAACTTAGTTGTTAGTGCTTTAAATTCTATGCAGTGTTTCAGTGCACTTTTTTACGAAATGAATTGAAAATTTGTACTATAATTCTTGAAATAAACCACTCAAGTTCATGAGTAGTGGTGCAACGCCTATTTGACCTACAATTTTTATATGCAATATAACTTTAACTCAACTTTGAGATAATGCAGCTGTTCCAGCAACACTAAAATTATTCTGTTGGAAATATAGTGTATTTCAGCCATATTTTTCCTTAGCTATCTTTCAGGGATTCCTTACAAACACCGTCAACTCTTTTTAGCCTTTAGTGCTTATTGAATTCATGAGATGTCAGAATAAACTAGATGCAGTCTGGTGAGTTAGCTATGCTGGCAGTAGAGACTTGTTTGTATTTCCAGCTCTTTTCCAGATTTTTTTTTATAACCTCAGCAAATCTCGGATACAGATGATAATGTTTCTTTTGTCTATTTTCTCTCCATAACCTCTGCAATGATGTGCATGTGTGCCCTTGGGTATGGGACAAGATGTAGGGTTATACCCCCTCTCCTGTCTCAAAAGTACAAGAGCTGCATGCTTGACCATCTATTCCTAAAGCTGTGGAGGAGCAGTAGGGAAGATGCCAACAGCCTTCTTGTCACATCTCTGTGTAATGGCAAATCTTCATCTGCATTTTCTTGGCTTATTGATAGAAAGGTGCTTTACTAACTCTTTGCTGAGAAGGCTTCATTATTAGTGTCCAATCCAAGTATTTGTCTTTTCTCTGTCTAAATAGAAACAATACATCTGTACTGTCTACCTCCCTGCAAGCACTCTTTGGAGTATGGTTTGGAAATCTAGATTAAAGAAAGAAGACCTCATATTAAAAAGTATGCTTATGGTTAGCAGCCTTCTCCTGTGGCATGAGGTCTGCAGAGGCACAAAGTTCAATGACAACAGAAAACAGTACTATAACGTTTGTTGTTTTTTTAGAGGGTTACAGAGCATAAGGCAGAGGCCATCAAAAGAGAGCTTTGCTACAAGAACTCTTTACTATTTCTATGATTATTCTTGTTATTACTATGGTGAATCTGTAATGATTGCTTTGCTGCTATATATTTCCTCCTCTGATTTCCAGAAACAGAAATGACAAAATGAAAGGCTATCCTTACGGTATTTCCAGCTCAGTAAGAAGTAGGAAGTACAAGGCACCTCACAAGAAAGCCTATCTTTAAGCAATTTGTAGCTGTATTGTGTACACCCTGAATGTTTTAAGCAGATCTTTGGGAATAGTCTCCTTTTGTCCATTCTGAGTATATCTCTTTCTTTTTCATCCTCTTTTTTTATTTTTTTTTTTCTTAAACAAAGCTAACTACAGGCCACACCTCTTGTATTGGGAGGATTAAAATTTTAAACTTCAGTTCTTGCTTAGGCTTGTGAACTCTCCTATTATTTTAAAAATTCTGAGATAAATAAATCCTTCTAGTTTCCTTGTGGTCAGTGAAAATTTTGCTTTTGACTTAAACAAAACAAGATCACATAGAGATCCTTTATGCAAAGACCAGGAAGGAAGGTCTTCTTTTTTTTTCCCTCATTTTACTCTTTTCTGATACACTGAGAAGGGGTGTTTAGTTTTGACCATAAATTAGGTTACTTCTTCAAATTAATAATATTATATAGCTCTCACATATTATCACATATATCTAATTCTCTCACACATATCTATCACACGACTTCTTAAAAGGGGATAAAGATCAATAACCAAAAAAAACCCTAAGGGACAGATACATTTTCTCAAGGTCATCAAAGTGACCACTAACAGAGAGTATGAGCAAAGCTCAGCCTTTCTTATTTTAAGGTTAGCACCTCACCCTCAGGTACTAGACAGTTTTACAGACCAGCAGTCTGTGAGGAATTTATTTACTGAGTTTCTTTTAATTGTACTAATTTGTTTTATTTGATTTAATTAATCAATTATTTATTTATTTATTTATTTGGCAGAACTAATTGGTGGCTGGTGGAGTATTTCTGCTGTCAAAGCCTCATGACATGTGATGGTGTTATTGGGACAGCACTTCCTACTGCAGTAAGCAAGGAATATATCCACCAAGACACCTCACATAAAGATTAGGATTAGAGTTGAAATCAAGAGTAAATCACCAAATTAATATAAGATCATATTGAATAGTATTCTGTATGGCTCAAATTTGAGTCAATGTCCTGATTAAATTGAAAACCTCACAGAAAAACCCGCTGCTCTGATACATCCTGCTCCTAGTGGGAACTTATAATATTGAAAATTGGGGAGTTGCTTCATTAAGAGCCTGTCTAAAGGAGGGATACTAGGAGATCCATGACTATCAAAACTATTGCAGACACTAGATCTCAACGTGCACCAGTTAACCTCAGGACTGGAAGTCTGATAGCCATTTCGGTATGCTTCTGGGACCACACTAGTAAGCATTAATGGGAATCAGGCATTAGATCTTTTCGACAGTAATAAACATCTCTCAACAGTGCTGCCTTTCACCAGCTCAGCTCTCTGCTTAACTCTTCTCAACCTTTCACTATGCAGTGAAAGACACACAGAAAAATCCACTGAAGATGCTAGGACTTCTGGTTTTCCAAATTGATTCTGCAGTCCAAAAGGGGTCCACATCTTTTAAATAACTATATGGATTTAGGGAAGTTCTGTCTATTTTGCAGTTTTTGATGCCACTGTAGAAAGTTTTTTTAGAAAAAAAGAAAAACGTATTCCATCTTTTTTATTTTTATATTGATTTTATATCTAAAGAATGACATCAATGTCCTTTTCATTGACTTATATGAATTCTTGAGTAAAGAAGAGTTTATAAATTTAAGGCCATAATAGAAGCTTTGAAAGAAGTGCAGAAGAATAAGTGGAAGCGTGGCAACAACATTAAAAACAATAATTTTTGGTACTGATTGACCGTTGCCCAAATTGCCACCACTATGCTAGCTGCACATAGTAGATTGTTGTCAATATCAGAGTATCCTATACTATCCTATTCATAGGAATAGCTTCTTTTAATGCAAGGCTTTACTGAAACACTGAGAAAAGTAAGCACACACATATTATGAATACAGATACAGATTTTACAGAGAGGGTAAGTTAAGGGTTCAGATCTTACCATTGGCAATTCACTTGTGACCACCACAAAGAGCAAAGAAGTTGTCTGGCTGAGGTCACTGAATCTCATAATAATAATAATCTGGTTTGCTTATATGTCAAGAGCATTTTATATTGCTGTTTCACTTTCAGCCTGCACATTTAAACACATAAAAAATTAGGCCAGTCTGAGTGCTTAAACTAATTTCTTAAATCTGCATCTTCGCCTGGAAATGCAGACCCCATGGTTGAAAAGCATGAACTAATTGCAGGCTCCACTTGTTTTGTGTTCTTTCAGTAAACAACCTGATGTCTTATTGAAACATTTTGATTGCCATCAGATTATGTGACAAAAGATGGGCTAGGAAGAAATAACATTATTTAAATGTTTCTAGAGGCACAAACTATCCCAAGCTCATGGTGCAATTATGATGTTCCTATGCTTTGCCCAATGTGATGACAACACAGCTCCATGGCTTCTCCATCAATTTACAGCCATTTTAAACCACAACATGTCCCACCTGCTGTGGGGGCAGACTCTGACCCCACAAGGAAATTGAGGAAGAAGGAGACACTAGGTGTAAAATACATACTCAGCCGTGGCTGATTCACAAATATTACAGATTTTCTCTGGCTTTGGAGGAAATAGAAAGAAGCTCAAGTATAATATGGCAGCTAAGAGTAAAAAGTTCCCTATGCTTCAGAGCAAGACTGAAAAATAAGAACACCTATGAAAGGCTGAAATACTGAAATCACTGTAGTCCAGGTGATAAACTCATACTGCGTTAACTTAGCTGCAGAAATCTGAGTAAAATTAATAGAATTGGAACCTTATATCTTAATGATGGAGTGGGCCTTCAAATTTCACTCAATACAGTCCATCCCATACATCATATGAAATTGGCACTGGTTTAATGGTTCTGCAGCTATCTAGCGTCCATGTTGATTTTTAAGAAGCCATTCTTTATACTGTCAACCTCCTAAATTTTATCTCCAAAGACAATGCTCTAATGAAGCACCTTCAAGATTTAGCTAGAATAAGTTGTCTTGGGCTATCACAATTCCTCTCTTTTTAGAAGGGATAGGAGAAATGACAAACCTGTCCAACATACTTTTTCTCTAGATTTCTACAGCCTTCTCTTAATGACAAAATTAAAATGATTTAATGTTAATTACATTAAAATAAATGCCATTTATTAAATATTAAATCTGTTAATGTTTAACATTTTATTTAAATATAGAATCATAGAATCATAGAATCATAGAATGGCTAGGGTTGGAAGGGACCTGTAGAGGTCATCTAGTCCAACCCCCCTGCACACGCAGGGTCCCCTAGAGCATGTGGCACAGGGTGATGTCCAGGCAGGTTTTGAAGATCTCCAGAGAAGGAGACTCCACCACCTCTCTGGGCAGCCTGTTCCAGTGCTCTGTCACCCTCACTATTAAGAAATTCTTCCTCAAGTTCCTTTGGAACTTTTGATGCCTCAATTTGTGGCCGTTTCCCCTAGTTCTATCACTGGCCACCACTGAGAAGAGGCTGGCCCCCTCCTCCTCACTCCCCGTCTTGAAATATTTATATACATTGATCAGATCCCCTCTCTTCTGCAGGCTGAAGTGGCCCAGCTCTCTCAGCCTTTCCTCATAGGACAGATGTTCCAGACCCCTAATCATCTTTGTGGCCCTGCGCTGGACTCTCTCTAGCAGCTCCACATCCCTCCTGCACTGGGGAGCCCAGAACTGTACACAGTACTCGAGGTGCGGCCTCACCAGGGCTGAGTAGAGGGGCAGAATCACCTCCCTCGACCTGCTGGAGACGCTCTGCTTAATGCACCCCAGGATCCCATTGGCCTTCTTGGCCACGAGGGCACACTGCTGCCTCATGATCAACTTGTCGTCCACCATGACGCCCAGGTCCCTCTCTGCGGGGCTGCTCTCCAGGAGGTCGGTCCCCAGCCTGTAGGCATGTCTAGGGTTATTCCTCCCCAGGTGCAGGACCCTACACTTGCCCTTGTTGAACTTCATGAGGTTACTCGTCGCCCAGCTGTCCAGTGTGTCCAGGTCCCTCTGGATGGCAGCGCAGCCCTCAGGGCTGTCAGCTATTCCTCCCAGCTTAGTATCATCAGCAAACTTGCTGAGGGAGCACTCCATCCCTTCATCCAGGTCGTTAATGAATAAATTGAACAGGACCGGACCAAGGACTGACCCCTGGGGGACACCACTATCCACAGGCCTCCAGCTGGACTCGGCACCGCTGATTACTACTCTCTGGGCCCTGTCATTTAGCCAGTTCCTAATCCACCTCACTGTCCACTCATCTAACCCACTCTTCTGGAGCTTGCCCAGGAGGATGCCGTGAGGGACGGTGTCAAAAGCCTTACTGAAGTCCAGATAGATGACATCGACATATATTAAATATGTAAATAATAAATATATTAATAATAAAGTATACATTATTTCAGTTGGAGGAAAGAATCAAATGTGATCTGTGGTGCGATCAGATTATAAAGTTTTGTGTCTTTTCTCAGCCCTCAACTGAACAATTCTTTTTCTCTCTTGGTGCCTA
Organism: Eudromia elegans; assembly: GCA_003342815.1. Taxonomy (NCBI): domain Eukaryota; kingdom Metazoa; phylum Chordata; class Aves; order Tinamiformes; family Tinamidae; genus Eudromia; species Eudromia elegans. The sequence continues at coordinate 557,237 of PTEX01000332.1, read as the reverse complement.
AGACTGGATCACAGACATGAAAAGGCTGGTTAAGAACTAAGAATAACTAATAAGGGCAGGCATGAACCATAAGATTGGTCCTAATAGGAGGAAGAAACATTGAAAATACTGTTATTTTTAAGGTTTAAAATCTCAAATCTTCACTTGCTATTTTTGCTCTACTTTGATGAGAAGCTCTGATTGCATCTCTGACTGCACAATCTGATTTTTCAGACTTAATCACTAACAATGAAGGCATTGCACAGGTGACAGACAAATATTTGTAGATGTAGTGGTAAGACATGTGCCAGAAACAAGCATTTCTGTGAACAACCTTTTTGTACCTCAAAAGACAAGCACTCACATGAAATTTTATTCTATTCTTCACATAATAATTGATTTTTAATGATGATCTGCATAATAATTGATTTTTAATGATAATAAAATTCAAAGTTGTTGGAGGAAAATAGGAGAGAGAATATAAGGTATCAGGACCGGGTTACAGGGCTGCCTGAAAACAGGAAAAAAAAAAAAAAAGAATTACGGAATTCTGTTAGTCGTTCACTTTTGCTTTGCAATGAAACCATCTTGTGCATTTTCACTGCCCACTTAACACCACTCTGAATCCAGATCTTCAGAAGTAAACACATTTCTAATATCTGTCTTTTGCATCATTTCTTTTGCAGCCTTTTATATTTGAGGATGAATGTTTTCAGGCTTTGTCTCATTCTCACAATGTTACTAGATTTGTGAAACAGCTTTTCAAGCAACATGTGAAGGAGCAGAGCTCTAATGATTTCATTAACATAATGACTGTTCACAGATTTAACTGTAACTGAGCCAATGCATTGCCATTTAAGTGTTGTTTAACAAAGCTAATTAACCCAGAATGTATTTATTTATCACCACTGTAGCTAAATTTTAAGGCAAGAAATGCACAGGGCAAGCATTTACTTGTAAATTTGGCAATTTTCATATGTAAACATTTTTCAGATAATTTCTTATATGTCTATTATTAGAAAAAAACACTTGTAAGAGAATTGGACAATACTGCACATAGCTCTTTGGATGCACTCTTTAGAGAAATGTATGAAAATCTAATGGAGGTGAAGAAGATAGTGCAAATACATTTATTTTCTGCATCAAGTCTCTGCAATGAATAGCTAAGAATTATACTTACTTCTACGTTATTAACAAGCAAATTTCATTCATTCATTCATATATTTTATGAATATTAGCAGAAGTGATTAAATGGAAGAAAAATCCATCAAATCATGTAAAAAAGGCACCACCACTATATAATTTAAATTGGATTTTTATTTACCTTAAAATTATAAAAACTGTACTGAAGACAGTTTAATGTTGCTTCAGTAGTTGCAACTAGATAAGTATTTCAATTGAAAGAGTTAAAATGCTTCAGATTCACTTTGCACTGTAATTGTTTACATAGGTGGTCAGCGGAACCATCAACCCTATTTTATGTTCCTTTTTTTTACTCCTCTCACGTAGGAACTTTTCTATTGTATCAATTCTCAGTAATTTTTCCTCTTCAGATGTTCTCACTCAAAATCATTAAAGAACCCTAAAAACAGGCAAAAGGGTTAAATAATATAGGTAGCCTATTAGAATATAGCGAATCCAAGCTCTCAAAGTAATGACAGCAGTTTTCTGCTCAGGATCTAAAAAAGAAAAAAAAAGGGGTGGGAGGAAAAGATGGAGAAGGAAACAATCTAATTTTCTGCTTACTTTATTGTTCTGTTTTGAAGTTTACTTTATAAGAGACTGTATGAATTTTCCACAATGAGGCATTATTTTTATTTTTGGAACTCAGAATCATATTTTCTTATTCATACAAGAGGTAGATACATGTTTAAATTGGCTAATTCACTCTTTACATCCCAGTTGGTTCTAATATTACATATTTTTACCACACCTTCAGAGTTATGAAGTCCCCTTATATTCAAGCTATTGGCAATAGTCCTGTTCTGGCATGCAGTCTGCCTGCATATGTGGCATGAACAAATGAAACTAATAGTGCAAAGAGAAGATTTTCAGCTGTGTAATTGCAGCAGAAAATAGGCCTCTCATCATCTTCTCATAGTGTAACATCTCATTGCAACCTATTCAATATTTATACAGTAGACAAATCCATTTCTGAAAATCCCAAATAAAAGCTCAATATACGCACTGAGACCTCACTATATGACCTGACACAACATAGAACAATACAATAGCACAGTCACTGAAAGACAGCAGACGCTTTGCAAGTGGGGACAGAGATTGTAGTATAGAGCAGTACAGGCAAAGGATATTTAGTGATCTATGCTGGAGAACAATAAAGTTTTTGGATGACATTGGGGATATTAGAGCTAGAAACAACTCATTATCAGTTTAAAAAATGCAGCTGTGGAAGCTGGAGAAGAATATTTTTATGGGCAACACAGAAAACAATGAACGAGTATCCAACATATGCAAAATACACAGTAGGAAACAGTAGGAAATTTGTCTATGTCGTGGACTTGCAGAACAAGGGAAAAAGAGAAAGGTTTAAAGCACATAAGCTCATTAGAAAACATATAAAAATAGCCCCAAGTCGACCCTAGAGTGAGGAAAATGAAGGTTCCATTATCATTTCACATTCTTTCTGGCAAAGAAACTCCATCAGTGCCATCACATTCTCCTCCTGGTAAAGAACTGGGACACTGCCAACTTGCTGTGAATTCCCCCCAGCCTTCCCCAAATCAGACTGCAGTCATGGACCTTCAGTCCCAGAAAGGCAGTGGACAGGTGAGTAAAAGTAGAAAAAAAGGGTAGGTGCTATGAAGGGTGTTTATAACAACTCTAACTGTACTATTATTATTGCTGAGCCCTTTTCTCTAGTAGCATTTTTCATTTTATGTATTTTCTCCTACACTAGTTAGATATGTACTGCTAATAATTATTTGATTAGGCTGATAAGATATCAATTACTCTAAAAATAAATTCTTAGCTTAAAATATAAAGTGTTTCCATTATATCAAAGCAAGATTTTGAGTGTAGTAGACTATCTGAATAATGCAGAGGTATACAAGCAGACATCGACATCTGAGCTACTCACCTTATACTTCCTTTAGAGCCAATGAACATCCAGAAAAAGTGATCAATGGAGTGAAAAATGTAATTCATCATAAGGTAACTATTGAAATTAGATTGTCTGTTTCAAGAGACTATAAAGAGAATCAGTGTTCGTAGAGGAGAAAATGTCTACGCTGAAGACTTTTAAGATTAATGGGATGAGCTGCATTGTGTTAGTCATTAAAATTAGTACTGCTTTTGTTTTTGTATGAAGTCAAAACCTTAGATTTCAGTGAATATCCAGCTCAACAAAAGAGATAACTAAAGACTATAGCTTCGCACTAGCAAATACCAGGTTGTAAGAATCTAAGCACTCATACTGCTTCTGGCTTTGGAACAGTGAGATTCCTTTCTATGTAATACTACAAAATTCAATCTAGTGAGCCTCTATCTGCCATATACTCCATTATAGTCTTTGGAGATCATGCATACACATTAGTAAATCTGGCAGGACTGTCTTCTCCCAGGTTGACACCAAAATTTTCTATCAAACTTTCTTGCAGTAATTGTAGTTCTTAAAGGCATATGTCTCAGAACACAGGTTGAATCATCAGATATTGTAAGCAGCAATACTAACTCTTAATGCTATGTGAGTAACTGCTAAAGAAAGATATAGTCCAGTGTTCAATATTATACATAGTAAGAAAGAAAAACTTAATTACTGGTCACCCAACCTGGCATTATCTTCCCCCTCCTTCAGGGTCTTTAGCAGGAGAACTAAGAAGCAGTAATATGGCTGCACCACTCGGAGAACAAGCGAAAAATCACTCAGTTGAATGTGGCACACACTATTCATCTAAAGCCTTTTTATTTCGGTAATTGTGGCTCCCAAACTCCACTAAATAAGAAACAGCAATCTCAAAGTTAAAAATACCTTTGAAGGATACCGAATATTCAAAGAGAGATAATTGGCAATTTTGCACAGCTCTATCTGCAGGAAGAAAATGAATTTGGATTCTGTATGTATTAAAACTAACATTATTTACAAACACTGCAATTAGCAAGTGTGGACTCTACCGTGATTTATAATGAACCATGAAACGAATCTTCTATATGCATGAAAACAAAGTATTTTGTATATTTGCAGTGATTTCATCCTTAAATTTTGGCATGCATCTTGTAAACAAGTGATTATAGCCTTTGACTTCGTAACCAAAAGCTTTGCTTACTTTCAATAGCCTGCTTTAAGTAGCCAATAGATATTGCTTGCAGCCACTGATTAATGAGGACCGAGGTTATTTTAAAAATATTGTTGGGACGTATATTTATTCTACCATTTGGATTAAATTTTAATCCCTGTTCAGAAGGTGGAAATACCTATCCTTATATATGTTTTGGTAACCATTTTTCACACACAAGTTAGAGACCTTGCTTTAATTCTTGTTAGTTCGTTATATTCAAAATCTTACTATGGACAAAGGGAGCATACCCTATACAAAAAGCCAATAATTTGTTAGTCTAATTAAATCTTAACCGACTAGCCAGAGAATTTAGTCCCCATACAGTAATCCTGGTACTTACAGTACAAATTATACACCATTAAAATTATTTGTAATATTTTTAGTTTCTCCACCCTTTCTTTTCTGTTACCTCACCCTTCAACTGCCCCTTTGGGTCTTAAGGGGAATGTTTTCAGCTAAAGCAATGGTTCTATAGCAAGTTATCCCAAATCCTTCTCTGGAAGGGTTCTCATGTTAACATTGTCACTCTTCCTTGTCATTCTTGGATTCACACTCAGCCATGCTGTCTAATATATTCTACACCAAGCTGTCTCTTCTATGCACTTTACATTCAAACTCGTTATATATGATATGAGATATTTACTCATTTTTTCTCTTTTTTCCATATATCCTGGCTTTACCTGGCTTCCAAAGTTACGTTTCTTTCACCATCAGTGATCACCATCATACTTGAGCTGTTTACATTCTTAAGTTTCCCATAATCATCCTATGTTTGCACTTTCCAGAGCTCTGTTATCAGTTCATGCCTTTATTTCTTTAGGCTGCGTTTTATTCTAGGGTCACAATTAACTCATTTAAACATTACTACTTTTTATTACTACCCATTAATTACATATACATAACAATGTGTGTGTGTGTGTGTGTGTGTGTGTTTGCAGTATACATACACCACAAAACTGTCAAATGCCTAAACATAGTAGGAAACAGTGGTACATTAGGTACCTGCTAGAACTAAACAAGCTAAAGCACAGTTCCAGGCATGCCAATAGAAGTCCAAACAAACCCTGAAGCATGTATTAGAGCTTAAGACAGTCTGTGGCTTTTTAATAGTAACACTGACTTTACTGGGCTACAAGGGTGTGTGGGGTTTTTTTTAAGTTTTAAAGTTTTTTTTTAAAGTTTAGTGAAATGAGAAGGTCATTTAAAAAAAAAAAAATCTTTAAAAAAAAATCTTTGGCAGAATTCAGGCCATGTGAGAAAGAAAGACAACTGATAGACTTACAAATGATATTTTTTCAGATAAGAAACTCTGTCCATGAATAAGAGAAGAACATGAAAACTCATCAATAGTCCAGGCAAACAGTCAGTGAGGAAAGAATTATGCTCATATATGATGAAAAATAGGAATGGAAAAATAGGATGGAAAATAGGGGAGAGATAAAGTTGCACTGGTACTTTTCACTGATGAAGATGATAGAATAAATTTTCTGGGAAGATTGTAAAATCCCATTGCCTGGTGGGACAGAGTTCAGAATGAACTGGACGAAAACATTAGATATAACAAAAGATGATATTATCTTGAGGATAATGGGTGGCCTTAGCAATATTTTGGAGTTTGTCTCGTTTTCATTTCTGTAATTCTTCAAATAAGCTCTTGGGAACCTCCAAAATTGTAATATCAACTATAATAAATTAAGAATAATTCTAGATTAAAAAAAAAAGTCGAGGAGGAGGACAAGATGAGCCAGGTCCCTCAGGATTCATGAAAGAAAGGATCTAATCTTGATACTGCCCACAAAGACCTGGAGTTTCATTTTAAAGGATAAACAATATTTAATTTATCTAGGCACACTGACCAAAATAGAAAAGCATTACTGAAGTATTCAGAATCAAGTAGTTCTGCATTCTTTGAGATTCTTCACCTGAACTTTGCAGAACCTCTGCAATCCAGGTTCATCTTTCAGTATAACTTAGTATTAGCCTTAATAACAGGATAAATTCCAACAGATATATTCTTGGCATACTGGAGGCAGATTCTTTGATATTCAGTGTGCATAAAGATTCAGCCCCATCTGTAAAACAGTTCGTGATACTTTACTTGCAAATAGTTTTTTATTATGAAAATGCATTGCTTAAAATGTTATACTGCTGTACCTGAATTCTGTACCATCATCCATAAACAAGTATGAACTGGATGCTTAATGGACAGACATATAGAGGACTTGTGATCTTGGTAAGTTCTTGGAAAAATAATTATTAGAATAATAAATTTTAGTGAATATATGCAAAATATAACTAAGTTACAAATGCATACAAGTTTCATATTTTTTTTCCTAAGCAAATTCATACTAGCAGATTACCACACACAGCTACACATGTGAATATATTTTTATGCCAGACCAAAAGAGACATTTACTCTTCATTTTCAAAAAATAACCAGAGGAAAATTTAAGGTTGGGAAAAAAAAAATGAACACATCTTATATCAAGTATTAGTGTTATGGTAAAATAAAAACAGAAAAAAAAGAAGCGATTAATGTGGTAAAACGGAAAAAAAAAAGTAAAAAAAAGAAGCACAGCTCACTTTTGAAATTCCAGGGTGCTTTCTTTTTCCTTATATTTGTGGTTACAATGACAAACTTATGTTCTAAATACAATTTAAAGAGCACCATTAGAATGTAAAAACACTCATTTCTTTGTAAAATATTGCTTCCTTAATTAAGTAGACGGTGGGTTGAAGTTCAGTAACAAGAAATGCTTACTTGAGGAAGAGGGTGACTGGTTAGCTGCTGACAATGTTTGTTGGAGCACTTAGTTTATTACTTTAGAGTTTGAATCTGATGCTCCCTTTGTGGCAAGGCTGGATGTGTAAACGTATCCTGCAGGGATGTTAAAGGGCTTAAAGCGGGGATGCTGTCAAACTAGCTGTGTCACCACATTCAGAGCTTTAAAGTTGAGCTACAGCTTGAAAAATTATTATGAAAAACACCACATTCTTACCCAACTGATCTAATGGCCTCATGCACTTGATGTATATCTGCTTACTTTACTAAAACAAATGCTTTCTACTGTTAGCACTGCAAAACCAAGACAAGTCTAAAAGATTGCAGAGGATTTTGTTCTGCCTTATCTATCATCAGCAAATCTGCCAGATAAATTCCAGCTGCAAAGTATTTATCACTGATTATGATTTAATGAAGAGGAAGAACAGATTCCTGGTTGAATTTGCATAGGAGGCAGTTTAAAAAATCACCCACACACAGAGGGAAAAAAAAAAAAAATGCCATTAAGCAATCATTACCAGGCATGGAGGAATTGTTACCTTATCAGTTCCTTTAGTCTTGAATGTTGGTGTCATTTGGAAGATGCTGAAGAACTGAAGTCCTCTGTCAGTCAATGAGGAAAGGCAGGTATGTCTCTGGGAAACAGAGAATACATGTGTTTGGCGTACAACTTTGTAAGATTTAAAGTCAGATATTTAAAAGAGCCTAAACAAAATGCTGTGTATTTGCAGCAATATGCTAATCCCCATCACTTCAACCGAGTTATTTTTCTGATGCATCTACACCTTATATAGGTGTGAAGTTTCTTGAGGATAACTTCTTTATCAAGAGGACTACAATTTTTCCAGTAGATGTTATGACCTCAGTTTCTGACGCTTTTTTTTTTTAAGGTAGTAGCACAGGTTATTTATTTAGCTATCTATCTAAATACCTACTTACCTACCTATAATCTCGATTATCTTTGAGGATTTCTATCAAGCAGAAAACACATTTCCATAATACAGATACATTTACTGGAATCAGGTCTGGCTCCTTAGATATTCCTGCACACCAGAACAAGCTAAAGGAAAATAAGGGATATGGATGTTGTGTATGCAGACTGCAGCTATTTCTGAATCTGTTCTCTCTATGTGTGCAACATAAGTCTCTGCACATGTTAATACTTCTTATACTGTGTCTTGTCCTTTCTGCACCATACAGGTCAATTCCTTAAGAGAGTGCTGATGCACCTCATTAATCGAAACCTTGCAAGACAGTACATCAGGGTAGCAAAAATCTCAGGATATGTGCAGAAAGTGTGCTTTCAAACTTGCCTTATTTGAAAAAGCACAGGCATTTTTTCCCATACTGCTGCCAGCCACAGTTGAGCTCTGAATACATTGTTCTTCCAGATTTTAAATATCTAACCAGAACCACTAGAACTATTATGAAATGAGATGGAAAAGGATAGCTATATAATTGTTTCTCCATGTTCAGTTAGAAAAGAGATACACTTTTGAGCACTTAAAACAGGAGCTGCTGCCTTAAGAGCTTGAGTGTCAAGTTTGCAGTTGCAAGCCCAAAAGAAAAAGCGCATCAAAAAATCTCAAGTTATTCTCAAATTATTGACTATTTCATGAACGTAGCTCATCTCATTTTAATATTATCATATATGCAGAGCACAGATACATAGACTTTAAAAATAACTTCAATATTAAAAAAGAGAAGGTATATGGCAGGTGTACAGAATCAACCACAGCTGCAGTATTAACGTTTTAATCTTTACTTCATAGCCAGATACTTACTCATGACCACTTGTCTTTCTCAGTACACAGATGTTACTTACATTTAGGAAGAAAATAAGATGTTCAAAAAAAAAATTTTTTTTTTTTTTTTTAGTATCATGTTAGGTCTTTTTAATACTGCATTATTAAAACTCTCCCCTGAAGCCATTTGTCTAGATTTCTCTGTAGTGCCCATGATTGTATTTCACAAAGAGCTTATGATGTAGAACTGTAGAATTATACTTCTCTCACACTGGTTAGGTAAAGCACTAAGATTCAGATTCACTAATCTATGGAGCCTTTTTTCATGGATGATTCAGACTTCAATGACCTGTCTGCTCTACCCCTGCTCAAACCACAGCCCCTAAAGACTGCTGCCTTCACATGGACATACCAGTGATTATACAGGAGTTTGTATCACAAAGTATCAAACACGCAACTTAGAAGAAAAATGTGCTTTAAGCAGTTTACCTATCATGAGGCAAAAATTCTGCAGCAGTATCAGAGATGAAAATAGAAATGGACTTTTTAGTGACCTCTCCATGAAGTAACCTTTGCAATCTCACCTCATTCATAGTACAATTTCCAGTTTCTATAAAACTGAGGAATGGGGTCCTGAGAAAACAACCTCCCTCAAGGTCTATTCCCAACCCACAGCCATGCTCTCCAAGATTGAAGTTGGGGTCCCATGGCATAAAGGACTGCAGAGCTGTGTCAGTAAGGACATGATGCCATACTAGAAGAGACCAGTATCCTGTCTGCCAATGTTTAGTAGCTGATGCTTAAAGAAAGAGTGCAAGAAACAGAGGCGTGACTTCACTTTCTATCTTTCAGCAATGAGAAGTTTAAGATGTCTTTTTTTCTTTTTTTTTCAAACCAGAAGTTACATCCAGGCTAGTGAATTTAACAGCCATCGATGAACAGCTACTAAATAGGTGGTCTAATTAATTTCTGAACCTACTTTTTAAGCTACAAACTATCTTATGGCAAAAAGTTTCACAACTGAGGTCTGAAACAAATATGCTTACTCAAAATAGCCTAAGGACTCCTATATATAGTATTGTATCCTCAGAGGGAGGGCCTGCATGTTCCAAAGAGAAATTATCTAAATTCTTCATATAAAAGAATGAGTATTTTAACTCCTGGGATATTTTACGATTCAAAATACTGATTGCTGTAAGGAGCCCAAATCAGTTAGTACACGAGGCAAGCTTTTGAGAGTTATAAATGCTGCTGACATCCCAAGTCATGTGCAACATTCTTGTTATGTGGAAAGTTTCTTTGACATTCTTTAAGAGTACTATAATAATGTTTTTTTACAGTGCCTAATTAGCATGAGTTCTAGGAATTCACATATAGCCATGGAGTTTTATACTTGAAGGCACCTGGCACAGAGAAAGGTCCACTGATCTTCTTCAGTACACCCAAATATCCTGTAGAAAGAGCCCTGCCTATGTTCTCCTCATATATATACATACATGTATATTTGTAAAGATGATGCATGTTTTATCTCTATAAGAAACATTGAAAAATGTTTATAAATCCCAGAGAGATATTCTATAATAATAACAATAATAACAACAATATTACAATAATAATAAATATCTCCCCCTGGAGAAATGCCCAACCTCTCACTCAACCTTAAATTCCTCATTGATGTCTGCGAGCAGTGGGGAAAACATGCAGCCAACTCCGTATGAGTGATAGAGCATGGTTCCAGTTTATTAGTGAGAGTAGCACTCATTTATACAGTTTGTGTTAATTATGCCTACTAGTCAGCTGCTGATTGGCTCAAGCCCTAAAGGTTACATTAGCATAGTCCTCCTACTTGCAGTTACAGAGATATCTCTTTGCTCGGCAGTTAACTTGATTGGTTACATACTACTTTTCACGCACGCACTAACATAATGATTGGCTAAAGGCACAAATCCTTATAATTAGGTTACAGGTGCTCTGGCTCTTATCTTGTTGAGCTCACTCAGTCCCACGTTTGGAGTTGGTTCCCACTCCTTCGCTCGCTCCACAGTTCTTATTTTTTACTTCTCTGTTCTGAGTGTCCTTGCAGGCTCAGCACTCCCAGTTCCTGGCTGCTCTGTTCCCAGGGTCTTTTTCTCTTTATTCTCAGACTCCTTGTAGCACAGCGGAATCATCACGGCCTGCAGTCGTGTCAAAGCAGCCTGCACTTATGCTAAGAGAAGAGTGAGTTTTGATGGGCCACAAATTCATATTCTTCTAGAAAGTATTACCGCAATTCCCCCTTTTTCTTTTTTGGACTATCAAAACACACTTTCAAGTGGAAATCCTCCATCTCTCAAATAATCCTCTATAGATGTCCATGGAATTTGGTACAGTATCAAACTTAGATGACTTAAGAAACCAATGAAGCATTATCCAGATCCAGATTAGCTACTTTATCATATTAGTAGCAATACACCAAACGCACACAGGCTGATATCAGTCAAATGAACCAAATTCAGGGAATGTGTAAATATCTGACTTTTATCAGGTAGCTATGAAAAAGGAGGAGCAATTACATATCACCCCCAAAACCTTCTTTTTAAATGTCAGTAACTGCTCAGCCTATTATAATTATCCTAACTTATACATTCTGCTTCCTTGAGTTGTACCACTAAACATTTTATTGCTTATAAGAGAAATTATGCAGTTAATGGGGAGTTGCTCAAGATGTAACTTACTAAATATTGTTGCAGATTCCTTGCGCCAGGTTGCAATAAAAAGAAGATCCTCCTAAATTAATTTATACTGGTTAATTAACTCCTAGATAATAACTAACCATATTTTTATGCAACCTGAAGCCATTATTTTAAACTGGATGCCTGAAGTTAAACAACCAAAATCTCACAGTACCAGCTGCTATACTGATCCTTTAGCATGAGCATGGATTTACATCACTGGAAGGAGGTAGCCACTTTTGAATACTGGGCTGTTGACATATTACAGCAGTTCAAGAATTAACGTTGTATCTGACTTCATGTTGACTATCCTTGTGTTTCTGAGGCATTTGCTGAAAAAATGAAAACTGGGCTGCAAGTAGATTATTAAAAACATTGCTCAGGAATATAGAGGAGTGTAGTAGATAGTTTGAGTGGGTATTTGAGTGTCATATTTACTTGAACACTTGGACACTCTTCAATAATTCATACCACCTCAGTCTAGGAAACTGTGTCCTAAGAGCAGGACTGTAAATGTTGTCCTGTGAGCCATTTCTTCATTTCTTCAATCCTTTACTTTGGAGAGTGAAGGAGGAAGAAGAGAGGAAATGTGCAAGATTTGCTGCATGTGCTTGCTCTTGTTGCTTACCTTTAAATAAATCTTACATGGTTGTTGTTCTAAGAATATATAAATAAGAATAAATAAAAAATAGAAAGAATAAGAAAACCACACATTTTCAAAGAATCTTCTTCATGAAAAATACTTCCAAATATATGCAATGTCTTTAGTGAAACATAGAAAGAAGTCAATGCCAGAACAAAAATAGGAACTGGGTCCTTCTGAACATACACCTGATGGGGTAGGTTTACTCAGGGTTTAGAAAATCACATTTTGACACCTAAATAGCTCAGCAGAAAAATTTGGAATGGCACAATTGTGCAAGGATCACTTTGTGCTTTTCAAAACCAAGGATGTAACCATCTTCATGTGCTGGTGTTGAACATAAGATCAGATCAGTATAGTCAGAAGAAAAGTCCACCTTTATTTTCTTTTCTGTTAAAATTTACTAAATGCTCCCCAGGGGGTAATATGTGTGTAGTAGAACTGTGCATTATACATTAAATATTATTGCAGTACTTACATCATCATTATAAAGGATTACACCTCAAATCGTCTGTATCATTTTATAGTACAGAAAAATTTGTCCTCACAATGCTCACAACTTTACAGTATAACATACCAGAATGACTCATTGTCCTACTTCAGATTCGAGATAAGACAGACAAAAACAAAAAAGCTTTCAGGCATCTTCATTTCCAGATGTAAAGATATGGTAATGTGAATTGAGCATTCTTAGCAGTTACTTTCTTCACAATATTTATGGGTCAGATTGTCAGACATGAAAAGTAAGGTCTACCAACTTCTTTCCAGCAGTAGGAGGGAGATGCATTTTTACTTGTGGAGATGTAAGTGATTCTGTTTTATGGACACCTTACACCTGTGTTCCTCTTTCAACAAAGATTATAAATGATCTTTCAGTTTTAAATGGTCACTTAAAAGATCTTTAATCAAACAGAGGTGTCCTATACTTAGATACAGAAAATATTTGTTTTATTCCTTTCTCCTATAGATACTGTGCCAATAAGTCTTCTTAGCAGTCTTTTTAGCATTAGTTTGTAATAAATCAAAGCAGTCACTATTGACCATATTTACCTCTTGGGGAATCAATTAAGTCCAAAACAATTAAGTACAAAAATGTTAAGACTTCAGAAGACGGCAGTTTCCAAATACTGAAGGAGCCTGTTCAGAGAGGTGAGCTAAAGGTCTTAATTTATCAGACTCAGAATTGTTTCTCTACAAATCAAGAGTATATATAACCTGAAATTATAGAATCTAATTATTAGAAATGTAAACTTGAAATTGGGCTGAAATACCGATGATATGATGCCTCTCTCGTCACAAACAGATGAAGTTTTTTAAGCTTGAAAGATACAGACATTTCTACCAAAGCCCTATTAAGAGGTTCTTGATGAAAAAAAAAAAAAAAAAAAAAAAAAAAAAAAAAAAAAAGGAAACATATCTTCATCTCAGCATCAGAAGAATCTCTTTCCCCAAACTTTCCTGTGCTGCCAGAATATGATATCCTGGATTTAAGGAAAGAATCAACAGAGCATTCAGAAACATTATTTTCCTTGAAGATTTCTTTTGTTTTTTCATAGCTTTTTATATCAATGTACCATCCTATGAGTTTTTATTCCATTAAGTAATTAAGCGATTATAACTGAGCATCAGTTTCTTTCTCTTGGATTCTTATTGGGTGAAAGAGTGGAAAAAACTACTGTGAGAAACCTTATAAGGCTACTGATTGCCTCAATATGGGCATTTAGTGCCACTTAGGCACCTAAGGATATACTGACTGGTCTGCAGCTACCATTCTTAAAAAGATGTAGGATAAGTCTTAAGTTCTGTTTTGCATCTTCCAAAATAATGTAAATATCTGAGATATTTCAGGAAAATTAATGATAGAGTAAACACCTTAGTCTATGCCATTGAATTGTTCTCTTGCTTCTGAACAATGTTAAAGATGCAGATAGCACCAGTAAAACATACATTAGAGATGCTACTCTCATAACCCTTCCATCTAAAGTGCAAAGTTTAAATACTTGATGGCTCTCCTCTTAAAATTCACCTCACATAATGAGCAAAAAATATAGCCATTCAAGCCGTATGCCAGCATTAGACATTATCTTGGACAAGTAATATTTTCACACTTCCATATTCAATTTTATTTAAACTCTCATCTTGTCCTCTGCTGTGTTAGCAAAAACTCCTTCTCATCTAAACCTTAAAGCTGTTGTCCTTCAATGGGCTCATGCTAAACTGCTCCATTTAGAGTGCCGCCTTCTAAACAGCCCACAACCAAAATTGGCAGTAACTGCGGCTTTAATATAGTTTGTATGTCTAGAAAAGAGGTAACTTCATTTTCTTACTCTTACTTTAGTCCTATTACCCAACTCATGCTAACCAAATTTACAGTGGCTCCCAGAGCATCACTAAAATAATTCTGAATAGAAACTTCATTGCATATTCACCTGTTCATGAAGAAAAATTTCAACAAGCCAGTTTCAAGACTGTGCTTTCTTTCATTTGTCAGTTCAAAAAAGAGGGTCTCCAGATTTTTCAAAATTCATTAAAGGTGTCTCTCTCAGACACTCAGAGCAGAAAGGGCCACCATTCTTCACTCCAACACAGTTCTATATGTCCACATAATACCAGACGCCTAGCATGTACTTCAGAGTGCCAAGGTGTGAAGACAGCAAGCAGGTAGATTCATTAGCACTACTGCCTCTTTGCTAACTGAGCTGGCTATGTATGTATGGAGCTTACAGCCCCTTCTGTAAGCTTTCCAGACAGAGATTTCAACTGTTGAAAAGACTATGGGCTGGAATAACCACTTAAATAGTTCAATGACGTAGTCCAGGAACAGGAGCCAAACCTGGGATGCTCAAGAATCAGAGTGTTCTGAAGTCACTTGACTATTTGTTTCAAAGGGCTGCCCGCAGAAATCCAGAAGTCTTCCACTAACTCAATTTAGACACTTTAAATCTCCTTAATTACGTTCCCCAATTTCAGTTTTAACTATTTTATGTAGCATATATTCTGAATGAGCTGAAAACACTCACTTAAGGCAGGTATAAGATCCCATCTTTTTCTTTGCATTTGTTGGCGTTCACTGGTATGTATCACAACTTCTGGAAAAATTGTGGCATTTTAGTTGTTTGAATACAGAGGAAAAACACAAATATTTGAACAGAGGGACTGATCTAGTTTTCATTTAGATCAATAAGAATTCCAACATTCTTCTGAAATTATATCAAGCCTTTAATAAATAAAATTTTATTTTGATTAAATAAAATACAGAATGGCTCCATTCCACAGGAGAAGGTAAAAATAGTCTTTTTCTTTAAAAAGCTTGTATCTGCAAGTCCCTTCCACTTCCAACAGATGCATTAGCATCACATTTCAATTTTGTACCTAATGCCAAAATATATTTAAAAAGATATTTCTCATTATGCTGAGCTGTACTTGTATAATTATTCCTCAGGCTTCACTTAATTATATGCCTCACCATGTGTTATTTTTCAGCATCCAAAGTAGTACCACCTTACAGCTAGGAATATTAAACAATGAAAAGCAACGCTCTTTTTTTTCTTTTTTTTGTTAACAGCATGCTGGATTCAGACAGGATTCACTGTCTTTGCGAAGGTCCCCCCCCCCAGGTTCTATATTATATCCTTGACAAGTGTTTCAAAGTAGGACACTTGCAGCCATGCTTGCTATACAATGTTGTGGTAGGTGTGTGGTTTTTTGCATTTCCTGTATACTGGAATTTTCTCCACTAGTCAAATTTAAATTTTAAAAATAAATAAGAAGGAAAAGAACAGGGAGGAAAGAAAATGTACACTGATTCAGAAGTTTTATTTTGAGTTGTTTTTCACTTACCCTGACAAGATCACCAGTTAGCAATCAAATTGAGGAAAGAAGTATCGGAAAAGGTATTTAATTACAAATGGTATTTCTTAGGTACCTAACACAGTGTTACTCTAACAGAATTGGGATGCTTTCAGTGAAGAAAAACATGTAATGACTAAAAAGATACTAAAGATTTTGCTCCATCTCACAACTGAATGGGAGTTCTGATCAGGCCTTCTACAGCCTATAAATTTTTTAACCATACTCCAAAAACCTAGAACCTCCTGACCTCGCAAGTGCCAAGCGCTGACAGATTGACTAACCAAAATTGACTAACCAAAATTGACTAACCAAAATTGACTAACCAACTGAGAAAGGCTATTTTTGTATAAGCAGCACCTTCTGAGAATAATTTAAAAGAGTCTGATTCTGAGAAGTACTTTGTCAATGTCCAGTTCCTGCGACAGATGGAATTGCTCTATGGTCAATGCTGCTCTGTGTCAAGGAAGCTGTGAATTCTAGGCTATTTAAGTCAAGTAGAAGACTCCCATGGATTTAAATAAATTTTATGTCAAGCTGAAAATTAGGATCTATTAGGAGATAGGAAGCTATTTTAATTGCCCAGTCCAATAAGGATTCACTATGCTTTATCTTATGGTTTATTTTGTATAAAAATATTCCAAATTATATTCCTAAAACACAACCTCTTCAGAAAAATGTCATGCTCCAATTAAACTTTACTGATAAATCATCCTGAAAAACAAACCAATCTATCAATCATTTCCAATCAACAAATCCTAGCATTTAATCACAGAGATATTCACAGTTCAACAAGGATCCACTTCTGTCTTTAAGCTTCTAATTAATTATATTGTCAAAATTCAGAATCGTGAATAATCCTTAAAGCTTTTCCTGTACTGATTATCATGATTTTTTGTACTTAACCTACCAAAAGTGTATTCATTTGTGGAAGAATATGTCCCTTCAAAGTATTTTCAAACAATCAAAAATGCCAGTTTTTTGTCTTTTTAAATTCCAGAATGAACACTGTGGTAAGAAAATACTTTAGATAAAAGAAGGCACTTCTGTCTTGGTTGTGGATTGCCATGCAACAGACATTAGCTAGTATGATGGAGTTACTACTGTGGGAATTATGGGTCAAATTTTATCATTCTTACTCACTTCAGTCATAGTAATCAAATTTTTATAAAAAAAGGGAAACGTATGCAATAACGGTGGAACCTCACCTTACTATTGCACTAGATGAGGAAGACTTAGTGACATGTAAAGGCTGAATATGCTAAGAAAAGAAAAATCAGACTACATGTTCCCAGAGGACTATACCAAAGACAAAATAATTCCTTTTTAACAAAGCTTAGAGAAAAACTGGGTGCTGAAGGTCTTCTGCCTGACAGGTAGATTCATAACCAAACCTCTTCCTGTTTGCAATCATTTTTGAAGCTTCCAGTCCACTTTGGCTTGTTGATCCTGCATTGTCAAGATAGCCTGGCTGCTATAGAGCCTATGTGAAAGATAATACCTTATAGGCAAGTGAAGGAGGTAAGTAAAATAGTTCTCCAAAGTCAAAGGCTGGCAGGCTTACTTTTTTTCTCTCATGAGAAAATAGTTCCTTCCACAGGCTCCAATTGCTACTGTGACTGATTCATTGGGCTGTAATAAAAATAGAACAAAAGAATTACCTGTAGTTAAAATGATGAAAGTAGATTTGTTTACTGAAAGAACTAATAATTTGGTATTCAAATAGCTTAAGCTCCTCCTGTGTTTTTCAGCATCTCTTCCGTGAAACCTCCCAGTGTGTTGAAAGGGCATTGTAGTAGGCATTTTGCATTGTCACCAATTTACCTCAAAGGGAAAAGCCAAATGCATTGTTGACACAAACAGCCTGCTCTGTTTTGAAATCCTTACATTTTCTTTCATCCGCAGCATAATGAAAGATTACTGTTTTGACGAAAACGGAGTTCTCCCTTTTCACTTCACTATTTGGTTTTGTGAAAGGCTCTTCTCTTTGTTTGTTCTTTGTTTTTAATGTAAAATATCATAAAGGCACTTGGGGAAGAGCTGAAAGGAAGTGAATTCTACGAGATGAAAAGTTCTGTAAGTGCTTCATGCTCTTCCAGATGAATAATCATGAATACTCTTGTCCTAGCTGACCACAGACAGACAACGATCAAATGATACATCAAATGATACATTTTTACAGTCTGTGAGCTACAAAGACTCTCAGAGTTTTAACCGCATGCTGGGAAAACTGGAAGGCAATTACCCCTGCCCCAAGCTGCTCCTCATCTTCTCCTCTTCCTTCCCAAAATAACTGTCCACAAGAGGGCCATGCACAATATAGAGTAAAAATTACAATTGGATATCTATTAAAAAAGAAAAAAAATCATAATCTGGACATAATTTTTATAATTGTATTTTGAAATGGACTGTGTTTTCTGAACTGCAGCTCTACTAACATGTAGAACTTGATAAGCCTCTAAAACAGTTAAATTAGTACAACTTTTGAATATCCTTAAGCTTAACTGACAATTAGAAATGGCAAACTAACAAAAAGAACCCCGTGCAATATTATTCCTAAAGACAAATAGATCCGACAAATAGAATTTCTGCATCTCTTTAAGTTTTGCTAAAAACTTTTGAATATCTGATCCTAGATGATTCAGTTTCTCAAAATTGATTTAGGCCAGAGGTAGAAATTTATCATATGGTAAACCTATGGTAATAGAGTGTGAACTCTTTCTGCTTAAAATGTTTATCTTCTATATCTTCTATAAACCCAGACTAGAGACTGTGTTCAAAATTTTGCTCTTTTTTCCTACCAAAAAAAAAAAGAGAGAGAGAGAATGAGAGCATTTGGACTGATGCCCGAAGTTCCATTTTAAAGTTGTGAGTTTTTCTCCCAGCTACCTAATGGTCGAATGAGACAATGGTAGAGAGCACTGTAAAATGTTGACTAAACATAAAAAGCTGTCTTAAAAGTGCATTGCTAACATTGCAAAATCAAGCACTCAAAAGTCTGCCAAACAAGAATTGACCTTAATTTGCCTCCCTTGTTCACATGTCATATCACATGTAATGTCTTTAAATACATATGTACATATGGATTTTTTTTAGACCTTGCCCCCAACCTCAATTCAGGGTACATGACGAATGGAGTTCAAGTAAAGAGTAAGTCTTTGATATTATGGTTTGTTTTTCCTGTTTGTCTCTAGGCCTCCCTTATGCACACTATTCACACCCTGAGCTTAAGACAGAAATATTTATTTCTTTGTGGGTTTCCCTATGATGCTTCTCACTCATGTTGGAGCTTCATGCAGGTTAATTTATCGTAACAGAACTTCTCTGAAGTGGCAGCATAATCTATCCCCGTTTTACATACAGGTAGCAGGCAGAGGTGCACAGCCAGCAGACAATACTGAGATACCTAGAACCTGATTGTGTGCTGTTTTTGAGCTTTTTTTTTTTTTTTGTAATATTTTGCAGTAGTTTGCATCTTCAAGCACAGCACCTATTCTTTTTAACCACAATTGTGACTACTCAGTCTTCCTCATCTCAGACCTCAAGATCCAAAGCTGGGCATTTAGATATAAGAAATACAGTTATTGACCATCTGTGAAACATTTGATTTAAGTTATGGTGCCGCATCACACAAAATCAGGGACAGATTCTAATTCTTCAAAGTAGAGCTTAGCTATGCTAAAGGAAAGGCAACCTTTCTCTTCCAACTTAGTAAGAAATGAGGTAGACAATACGATAGAACCCTTCACTTCCCAAGCCTGGGTTGGAAAGTATTGTTAGGGTAGAACAAGTTTGCCTATTTAGTGAAGTAAGAGCCCAGGTTAAAAACGGGCGGCATTCACTTGAGGTAGGCCTTGCTCATAATCACATACGAATGAAAAAGAATTAATTAAGATAATAGACAAACTTCATTATAAAATTTTCTAACTTCCAGTCTCCTTATTGATGCTCCAGCTCTTTGTTGCACCATTCACTTCTCGTGCTTTTCTCGCATTCCTTCAGATTCTAATTACAGATTTTTTGTGAAGCTTGTCCCTTTGCATGTATGTTCCCTCTGGGGAGATGCCATATATGCACTTAATCAGCATTCAAGGCTGTGAGGGGTCAGAATATCATCAGTGAACACACCTATTATTGAACACACGAGGAGCATATGCAATCTGTACTTTTTCAGACCTTACTTGTAGCCAAATATGCATGAATTTTCACAGAAGTGACAAAGGTATGATATGTGAAAACACAAAGGTTAGCCCCACAAAATATCAAGATACAAAGAGGAAGACAAAGAAGGTATTTCAAATACACGATCTCAAAAATAATACAGTATTCATCTCTAGCTTCATACAGTATTCATCTCTAGCCTCAGTTATAATCTTCCTGATCTTGCACTTAGTCACAAAGATGACAGATCTGTGTTTGAATGAAAAATAAAAAAGAATCTTAACCAAAAAAGCCCTGTTTGTTTTTCTCATTACAAATCAAGTTTATTCATCAGTCCTCCTTCATATTTAAATTATTTATTGCAAAAGTAATGAAAGGAATGATAGGCAGGAAGAGCTTCCTATGAGCACTTTTACCAAAGTCAAATATAAGTCTTCAGTTTAAAAAAAAAAAAAGCATCCTCCTTTTTCAGGTTTTAAGCAAAAAGTTCTATTCAGAACACACAAATTTCTTTGAAATGGTAAACTCATCTCTCAAATAACAGTAGCTATCAAAATAGCTGAAAGTATGAATCAGCAAGGTTCCATTCTCTTTCAGGGATGTAAAGAACTCATCATACAGGCATGCATAACCAAGAAGTCTTATATGTAATTGCTCAAAAACATTTGAATAGATGATATTATTCACACTAGCTACAAATAGTAGTGATTATGAATACTTAGTTTTGATTGTTTGGGCCCCTTCCAAAATGATAAGGTCAATCTTATCAATGTCTTTATAAAAATGTTCAACTGCTTCCAATTGTAGAATAAAATCACTGCTGTTTTTATGAGTGCATTTGCCATGTCTGTGATCAAAACAGCTGCTACAAAAATAACAACTCTGGAGTATATACCACCAGGGAAATCCTGTTTGATTAGCTGATAAAAAAGGAAAAAAAAGTTTAAAGATAAGACGGACTTTTCTTACAGATTTTAAAATTAGGTAAAATTTTACCATTGATAACCTAATTGTAAATATCTTTCAAATGCTTTAGCATTATGATTCATGTTCTTGGTCAAGCAACGCAAGGGAAGAATTAAATGATGTGGAAAAAAAAAGACTACAAGTCACAGAAAGACCCATGCTTTACTCAGACCACACTTGTAGTGGGCAACCCTTTTAGTCTACTTAGAAAGACCACACAATACTGTTAGAAAGTGAGTCCCAAAGGCCAGTTTCTACCTATAGAAACTTATTATTTGACACCAAGCCACCCACATAATTAACAAGTGAATTATTTACATGTTTACCAAGAGATTATTTTTCTTCAACAGGCTGCTACTAGCAAATAACAATTAACTTGCATAAAGTTGTGGCAAAGCATCCCTTTATCATACAACTACTTCATATTGTACAGCTATCCAACTTGATCATAATATGAAAACTGGAAACATTGTTTAAATATATTTAAACTTACTACTTAAACACAACAGACCACCATAAAAGTGATCCTAAATTACTCAATGCAACCACAGTGTGATTACAAAGAAAGAAAGTAGAGCTTTTTTAAGGTATTTCTATCAGCTCTGTTTCAGATCATCCAACAGACCAAACACATTTTACAGACAGCAAAATGAAAGTCACTGGAGAGAAACAGTAGCTCATTATCCAGTAAAATCACCTTAAGATATTGAGCTTGAAACTGACTGACCTATAGAAGACTTCAGGCAGTGCCACATTAACCTCTCTACTGTTTTCTTCTCAGGTCTTTAAGGAAGCCTGTAAAATATCTCTTGGCAGAACAAGAGGAAAGACTGTCCATCATAGGAAGTGATTTCCAGGGTAGAAACAATTTTTAACTTGCTTGTGTGCAGAAACCATTACATAATATTCTAGATTATTAATTCCTAATACAATAAATTTTCCACAGTAACCCCCAAAAGGTCCTTTTTGGTCACATGCTTTTATTTCCCAAGTAGCCTTATAGTTATTCTGCTGGTTTTTTATTGTGCAGTAGGTGTTCCGGGGGTTTTTTTAATCTCATGTAAAGTTACCTTATGATATACTAATCCCTATTACACTATGATATACTGATCCGCAGGGGCTTCAATAATTTCTTTCAGATCTAGAATTAAATAGACTGTAAATAAGATCAGGAATTAATATAGGAAATTCATTTTTCAATATAGTATTCAGACTCATAAATATGCACCCGTGCGCCGAGCTTCTAATAGGACCATAACACTACTTTTTCCATCAATTAGCTATATTACAAGTAATATTTCTTTCTGTTTTTAACTGAGTTGGTTGGATAGCTACATTCAGTCATGGGCTTATGCCAAAAGATAGGGTATGAGTTGATCTGTAGGGGCAATGAAGGCATAGGGCAATGAAACCTATACCAGAGTATGTCTTTGCAGGACCAAAGTACTCCAGCTATATTGCGGCTGGCATTACATCCGTCATTTCTGACTTCTACTAATCTTAGAATTAAGAGGTCCATATACTCATCTTTTCCCTCAATAGTTAAAACAGATGGACAGTCCTGGAAACTGCAAGCTAGGCAGTGGTGAACATACTTGGCCTTTTGTGGTTTTGAATATTGCCTAGTACAACAGCAACTAACCTGCAATATGTCCTGCAGTAGTAACAAGAAACAGAGTGAAAACCTACAATTTAACTCCAAAGCTTCATAAATGGGACTTCCATTATTACATATCTTTGGCATATTTGAAAAGTCATTCCCTGTGCATAGGTATTTGGCTATGACCTGGAAGGCTGTCCAGTGATGACACATCTGTTACAATCATTGAAGAAGGCAGGCAGAAGACACTAAAAATCACATACAGCCCAAGTAATTCATGCCACAAAGCACAACTGAATCTTCTCATGTAAGTTAGGCTATGTGAGCACCCTTTCTACAGCACAAAAGGCAGAGATTTCAAAGTGACAACATATATTCACTGCCTAGATTCTTACAGGATGGCTGACAAACTTTACATATCAGGGTGAAATTTAAAACTGATAGTGTGAGTGAGTGTTTTATTTCTATTACTTATGCTAGCGCTATTTGACAGAATTATATCTCCTGGTTCAGCACGTGAATAAAATAAAAATAATTTGGGATTCTTTTCATTGATCAGTTTCTAGGGGGAAAAAAACCACAATTATTAAAATATCAATACAGAGATTATAATTTTTTTCAGTTATAGTTATAATCTTTTATAGTTCTCTGTGATGGTATGATTCAGCTAGTTCTATTGACTATAAGAATTTCTGACAATTATATTTTCTTCTAAATTACAAAATGCTAAAATTAAATTTACCTACCAGGTGCCTTGAATTAGAATAGTCAGAAAAGAGAGAAAGAACAAGTCATCTATTTATGTTTTCTGCTTTCCTTATAAAACAGGTGATGCTGCTTAGATATTTTTTCTTTCTAATTTACATTTAACTTGACTGCTGATAATGTATCTCTAATTTGTAATTAAAGCTGATTACTGATGACGTATATGAGTCTGAAGTGAATTGTATAATCAGCCTTCATAGTTTCAGAAGTGACTTAGGATTTCTAGTTGCTCATCTGAAAAGGGTCTGATTTATTTTAGAAATTATTGAAACATTCACCATCCGAATCTGTTTATGCCTTTTGTCCAATCATTGACTTTCCCACAGCTATTGGTTAATCTGGCTAATTTAGCTCTTTCAGCTTTAAAGATTGGTGCTTTTCTTTAGCTTTGCAGGTTTTCTTTGGTTTTGGATACATTCATCATGACTTTATAAAGTAATTAAAACTCTGTGGTAACAGCAAATATTTCAGGCATCAATTGTATTATTTGGGGGATCATATTAAGCATTTCAACTATATTTAACATATTGTACTGATTTTTACTGAGAATTATTGGTATGCATAAAATATTACCTCAGTGGAATAGACCATTTTCAAAGGGAGATACTTCCTTTAGTTATATAAATAATAAAGGGAACTCATGTAGCTGTAAAACAAGTAAATGTTAAAATGCAGACAAAAAATTGGTGGTTTTTTTCTCCATTCAGATGACATTAATTCTGTGAAAGAGATCTCTTCAGCTACATTAGATGTCTTGCATGCAGGCAATAATTTGGATAGTGTAATAAGTAAGGTGAAAGTTGCATCTTGAAGCCTGGTGGTACTGCTGCACTCTCATTGCTAGGAATGACAGATGCTGACAAATGCTTCACCCCATAGAAAAACATACTCTCTATGAATAAAATACTCTTTATTTTGTCCCTGTTTATATCTTTTCGGTCTATTAGCAGTTTAGGTGAGTTATTTAGCAGTCTGAATGACTACAGGGTGCTCTATTTAGATCCTTTCTGGTCTGAGGAGTCTTGTAACAGTATTTGGTACTTGCTTAGTGCAACAAGCACTTTCTAGACAGCTTCTTACATGACACTGTGATTTTAGTCAGAGAACTTCCCTCAGCACAGATGTTTCTTATGGCATTTTGAACATCTAGTATAGTCAAGGTTGGTCTCTCATCTCAACGGTAGTAGTACACATAGACAAAAAAAGAGGGCTACCAGAAGAAAACATTCACTGCAAGAGGAAGCATTCTTTAATATGTTGTAAACACCATCTCTGCCATATATACATATATATATGTGTGTGTGTGTGTGTACCACCATATAGGATGTTAAAACACATTGTTTTTTTCTGCCTAAATAAAATTTCTCCACAGAAATCTACATAAATACAAATATTTATACAAATATTATACAAAAATTATACAAATATTTATACAAATAAATACAAATATAAGCACATTTTAAGTACTGTCCTCTTCCTGTGTCTTTGAAGACAAAATGCACAATATTTTAATGTAAGATGCTAGGAGCATAGTTATTTGGAGCAGTTAAAAGCAAGTGCAGTAGCATAACTGGATAATTATTTCCCCCTTAGATCCTGTAAGAGGGACAGAAAAAGGAGAAAACAGAAACAGCTTAACTCACCAAAAATCAAACCACCGCATTGCCCTCTTAGCCACTGAGTGTTTTGGGATGTAAAACCGAAGATTACATGAAGATTACATCAGTACAATATAGGCTCCCTGCTCTCTCAACAATCACAAGCTGGATGCTGTGAGAAAGCGAAAAAAAAAAAAACAAACACGGCAGCTTTTCACCAGCATGTGAACAAGTACAAATCAGAACAGGTTGAGACATGTAGAGAACAAGGAGAAAGGGAAGGGTTAAAGGCATCATCGCAGCCATTAGAGGGAAAAGTTGAAGCAATACAAGCACAGTAGACTTCTTTCCCCCACACCCCATGCCTCCTCCTCCTCCTCCTCCTTTTCATTCTTTCCCTCACTCCCTACTTCCCAGGCTGGATCAGTGTTTAGGGAGGGCAGTCATCATGCTATCCTAAGCAGCAGGAGCTGACGCTGGACAGAGCTGCCAGGTAGCTGAAAAAAGGCACAGAGAGCACAGAGAGCTGATATCCACTTTTCAGCAGGGTTTTTTTTTTTTTCAGTCTGAATCTGGACTTCAAGCAACACAGTGCCTGCGACAGCTCATCTAAACCTCACTGTATTGCAGTGCTTGCTCTTCCCAAAGAAAAAGACTCCACTGAGTAGCAGAATGCTGCCAGTGCTGCAGCTAGGGCTACAATACAGAGGCTTTCTGTAGCATTTTAAAATCTCCTTCTGTTCATATTACACACATACATATATACACACACGTTCTTCCTTTTTTGAGGGCACCTTCAGCTTTGTCACCCTGATGTGACTTTTTCTTCGTCTTGGAATGATGGGGATCTTTCTGGCTTATGTTGGATTCATTTTCTTTTCAGTTATGTATATTCAACAAGGACTTTCTACTCAAGGTAAGACTGCTTTCTGCCTGTGTGTGTTTTCTGGCTAAAATAGAAAAAAAGGATTTGGAGGAAGGCAGGGGGAGAGTAGAAGATAAAAGAGAAGAAAAACAACCATTATGAAAAGGAGAGGAGGATGTCAAGCCTTAGGCTTAATTTTGACTTTAAATGATTTGTAAATAGCAACAGAAGGAGAAGTTTTCCCAAAGTGAGAATGAAACAGACTTTTCTGTCTGTTTCTGTTTCTGTCTGTCTGGAAATGCAGCACTTTGCAAAAGAGTAAAGGGCTGGTAGTGAAAGGGAGATACACACTTTTTGGCTGTGCATGTTTGTATATATATATATATATATATACACACATATATATATATATGCATGAATACGATAAACACCTACCTGAGCATGCATAATTACTGCATTCGCACTGAGTACTGGCTGCCTAAATCTACTGCCTCCCTTAAAATATTGCAGTCTCCCTTGGTGCTGCATTCCCCCTCTTCCCTCCAATCACCCTGAACTCCTCAGACAATCCTTCGGTTTCATTTGGTGACTGTGTGTATTTCCCCAAGAAAAAAAAAATAAAAAAGGAAAAAAAGAAAAAAAAGAAAAAAATCGACTTCTCCGAAGACCTCCCCGCCGCCGCCGCCTCCTCCCTGCTTCCCTCCCCGCCGAAAGGCGCGCTGTGCATTTCAAGCAGCCCCGGCGCCGCAGGAGCCGCTTCCTTCGGACCTCGAAGGCTGCGGCGGCACTGTCAGCACCGCGGACAGAGCCGCTGCCTCCTGTGCCCTGCCCCTGCCCGCTGCTCCCTGCCCCCTATCCCGACCCCCTACTCCTGCTCTCCTGCTCCGCGGGATGTGCTCGGGGAAAAGCGAGAGAGGGTGGTGGAGATGTCCCTCCCCCGCACCCCACATTGCTCATGTGCACTGACCAAGATGGAAAGGCGAATAACGATCAAAAAGCATGTGCATCCTGCCACCCCGACAAAAAAAAAAAGACTTGCTACCTATCTAAAAACATCGCTTTGCAAAGGCTTTCTGTCTGTTTAACTAAGGGAGCAGCGACTGCCGACTATGCAGGGAGAGAGGGAGAACAGACAACACCACACAATAAAAAACTAGTAGCTTTGCTGAACATCTGTTTCTAGGTGCAAATATAAACGCAAAACAAGTAAACCTGGCTAAGCGTATTCCCAAATTATTCCACCAATTCCAGGTTAGGGAGATTGGATGCGGAAGCAGAGAGGAGACAGGAGGAATATCTCCTTTGCATCATAATATGTTTCAATCAATCTGTAACAAACACAGTGCAAGGCAACACTGTGGTTCTTTCCCACAAAATTTCCACTTCTTGAAACACAAGCTTTACTTACCATGTTGTTTGGCCGTACTCCCCCAGTCTCTTGCTTGACTACCACTAGTTTTTATTAGCTTGCACAATTTTAAAGTGTGTTATACGAAAGGCAGAGAAGGAAGCCAAGATTGAGACTTAAAGAAATACTGGTGTCCTGGACAATGCCCATCGTGGTGACTTTCTAAACCTGGCTGCGGTATGTTGAGCTAGGCAAATCCTGCCAAAGGACCAGGACGTACAAATGAATGTTAGCTCTAGGAAGTGTCTGTTAGGACAAGAATTAGAAGGTGTTTTGCTTCTTGATCTGTTCAGGTAAGTGGAGACTCTCAGAGAATATGAATTACTTGCCTAAAGGTTTTGAAATAAGCATTTTGATGAGTGTTCATAACCCCCACTTCAGAGCAGTAACAGATCAGATGTTTCAACTGGCTGAAGAAGGTTTAACAATTCACAGCTTTCAAGTTCAACTCTAAAAATACAATAAACCAGCCAGCCTTATTTTTTTTCCTTTTCCAAAGTGTTCTTGCACTAAAGCTCTCTGTGAATTTGGTGAAATATTGCTGTAAGAAGTACAAGGTGGGTTTATGCCTTGGGGAAAAAAAACATAGACTTTGATAACCAGGGGAGTTAATGTGTGAGGAAACTAGAGAAGCAGAAAAGAGAAGGAAGGAATAAGGAGAGTAAAACAGAGAAAGAAAATAAAAGGTGATGGTGGTGGTTGGGGAGAGGGGACAGAAGGAAAAAATAAAAAGGCAAAAAAGGAGAAAATGGTTTGGAGATAACAGGAGATCCCAAAAAGCTGTGCATTTGTTTTGCAGCAAAATTCACTGAGTTCCCCCGAAATGTCACGGCCACTGAAGGGCAGAATGTGGAGATGTCGTGTGCTTTCCAAAGCGGCTCCACTTCAGTGTACCTTGAAATCCAGTGGTGGTTTCTGCGGGCACCTGAGGATCAAGAGGCAGTAGCTGAGGTGGCAGGCACTCAGGTACTAATGCTCTATGTTGGGTCCCTTTTCCAAGTGACCAGACCACCCTGGAACACCACAGGCAATGGGGTGGAGAGAAACGGACGGAAAAAGAGAAAGCGGGATGGGAGACTGAGAAGTGAGAGATGGTTCTGGGTCTCCCCAGAGACTTAATTTTGACCACAGAATAGCAGCTCAGCAACCTACAGAGAAAATAACCCACTTCAAGTGACAACATTCTTGGTGCTTGTCACTCTCAATGTGGAGCTGGGGACACAAGGATTCCCAAAGAGTGATTTTTCTCTTTCCATTTTTTCCCTTTAGAGACAAGCTGGTCTCAAGGGGACTGCTCCTTGAGGGAATTTTTATTTTCCAAACAGCAAGATCCTACACGGGCTCTGTGATTTGCGAGTGGTGCAATCAAGTTTGCACCCCCGATTTTGCATGCAGCTGCTACGGGAGTGCACAGCCAAAAGGCTGTGCTGGGGGAACGCCTTGCGGGCGAAACCAGCCGACAACTCCAACACCGATGCCTCTCTGCACCGGGCCGCTCGCCGCTCCCGAGCCCGCGCCGGCTCTGCCGGCCGCGGCCCGCAGGTGGCACAAGCGGCGCGTCGCTCCCCGCCGCGGCGGCGGCCCAGGCTTCGCGGTGGCTCCGCGATGGCTCCGCGGCGGGGCGGGCGGGCGACCCACGGGCGTCTCCTCTCCCTGCAGGTGGAGTTTCTGCCCGAGCGGGACTTGGACAGCGACGGCACCAAGATAAGTGTAAGTGGCCCCGGCGACTCTCGGCCGCGCCGGGCGAGGAAGGGTCGCGGCAGCCTCCTCAGGCCGCAGGACAAGGATGGGGAGGGCGAGAGAAAGCGGGGAGGGCGAGAGAAAGCCGGGGGGACGTTGGCTTCCTCCCCACCCCGGAGGCGAGGGAAGCTTCATGCGACTCCCTGCCTCCCAGACCCTTCAGCCCCCGAGGGTCCTGCCCCCGCAGTCCCTGCAGCAGCCACCTCCCCAAGAATGCCCCTCAGTTCTCTTGGCACCTGCTTTACAATCACAGGCAGAAATCTCATCGTCTTCTTCCTCCCTTGCTTTCCAGCCCCAGGAGGGAGTGCAGATATAGCCCCTGTCCATGCAGCTTGCACCCCTGGGAATCCCCAGGAATGGAGGAGGCATCAGCAAGCGAGGCAAAGCCCATGGCATGGGCCTGTGGATCCTCCATTTCTACCGAGGCAAACACCCCACACTCAACCCTTTAGCTCTTGCCTCCACTTACCCTGGACAGCTGCTGAGTCTGTCTGAGCTGAAGCTGCATTTTGTTTCAGTGTGGTGCACAGCTATTTAAATTGTTTTCATAGCTTCATGCCCACTGGTAGAAAACAACCCTTTTTATAGCTTGGAAAAATCTTTGGAGAAGGTCACCCTATTGGCAGTAATCTCTGCTCTTCACCATAGACTTCCTTTCTGAGAAAAGCAGCTTCCTATACTGGAGTGAAAGCTCTTCCATTTGGAGATCAAACCAAAACACCCCAAAATCATAAGCAACATTGTTACAGCCCTTGTCCAGCGAAAGAACTCAAGGACCTCCTCCCACTGCAGACCCCGAATGCAAACCAGGCAAAGCAACAGCCTCAGCCTCAGAAGAGCTAGGACTCTGCAACCTCAATGAATGGAAGTGGGGTCATGGTGTTTCCACTGTAGTGGAAAAAGATATTGAGCAGATATTGTAGCCAGGGTGTTTCCTATGAGTTCCAGAATTTTTTTTTTTCTTTTTTCTTTTTGCCTTTTTCCTTCAGACACAATCTCTTAGGAAGTGCCATTAAGCAGTATCCAAGGATTGGACTATCAGCAAAGCTTATAAAAGCTTATAATACTAACAGATGCAAACATTTTTGTACACTCCTCTCTACAAGGCCTAAAAAAAAAAAAAAAAAAAAAA
>PTEX01000332.1:425106-526993 GCA_003342815.1 Eudromia elegans | reverse complement strand
AAAAAAAAAAAAAAAAAAAAAAGGTAATTAAAGATAGATAGGTCTAAGCGCATTTAGGTGTAGTAGAATAGATGCAGATAAGTAGATAGTTATAAAGGAGAACAGATGCAGGTTATTTTCAGAATCATCCATATTTTGACCATTTTGACCCATGATAATTTACACCCTCCATTTTTGCCATAGATCACATCTCCAACTATGTCTGCAGGCCATCATACCAGTGAGGACCAGATATGGCCTTGGGTAAAAAAGAAAAACTAGACATACTGCTAGTAGCAAATTTATTCCTTATCAATGTTAGCTCATTCAAAATCTCCGTAGCAATCCGTAAGATCTGTGGCATGGTATGGGCTATAAAGCTTGTCCCCTCTTTCAAGTTAAAAATCTCTTTATCTTATTATGTATGCTATCATGATGGGTCATTTATATGTTTCTATAGTGTTTCTATAAGGTAACGTAAAACATTTTATATTTGCAACAGAAAAAGAAAGCCAACATTAGGTTGACAGTCTAGATACACTTTCTATAAAAGTAGTCTTTTTTTTCTTGAAAACATACATAAAATCTCTTTTAATATTAATGGCAATTTTCTTCATGATGAAAAGAATAAGCTTTTAAGTGCATTTCTTAAATTCTTATCAAGAAATGCTAAAATGTGGGAGCTGGGTTTTTTAACTGTCCTAAAATCCA
Source organism: Eudromia elegans (assembly GCA_003342815.1). Lineage (NCBI taxonomy): Eukaryota > Metazoa > Chordata > Aves > Tinamiformes > Tinamidae > Eudromia > Eudromia elegans. The sequence goes on along the minus strand of PTEX01000332.1, from coordinate 526,303 downwards.
TTGCTTCTGTTGGTCTAAAATGATAATTAGATATACATTTTAAATGCAAACCGCCAAGTAAATTCTGCTCTCTATTACTGCAGTGCAGAACTAACTTTGCATACAAGCATATGGGGCAAATGAAGGCAGAATATGACCTACAGATCTCTCTCCATTCAGATGGCTCAAAAAAGCTTCTTTATTCCTCTTGCTTGACTATGAGTTGTTCAGCAGAGATCTATTATTATTGAATATAGTTTAAATAACTATTCAGTACTTTCTGTGTAATTTCTATGTAATCAATATTGCATATGTTAGGCAATCCATGCAATTTTAGCATGTAATCCATACTTTCAACTCAGTATGCCAAATGTAATTTCAGAACTGGAAGTAACACTATAGGCTGTAAAGTCCATCCACTCCCTTAGAGCAGTAATGTATTCACAGGCATTGCTCTTCCATTTATCAAGCAGGCAGAATAACTTATTTGCCAACACTGGTGGCTATAGTATGCTAAGCAGTCAGAAACAGGGTGTTGTATGATCATCACATGCCTAGTTTCTATCTGACAGTTTCCCATTTCTCCATTTTTGTAATTTGCCATACATTCATTACTCGAATGTTATCCCACTGCCTGTCATTTATATACCTAATAGCTATCAGACATTTCTGGATGCATAATTTGCTCATGTGTGTTTTAATTTTGCAAGAAAAAAAATATGTTACATTATCTTCAGATATTAAAAGCTAACTAAAGATTAAATCAGGAGTCTGTTTTTAGCTGAGAGATTTTAAAGTATCTTAGATATGAGTTGCTTTGTATTCTCAAATCATAGAAATGATATAGAGCTTCTAATAATTACACATATTAATGAGAGGAAAGGAACTAAGTCACACAAGATGTCTTGTTGTGGATAATAAACAAAAAAATAGCCATGATGTGGAAATACCTGAAGGAGACAGCTTAACTGTCAAATATGGAATTTCAATACAGCGAGGAATACAAGCTAATCTCATAAATTACTAAGGAAGCTTAAATATTGGCAAACATCTCCAACAAAGCTGATAATGTGCTAGTTCAAAGGATGAATTACTCAATAAAGCCAAATAACTGGAAAAGTTTAACTGAAGAAATGCATAGATATTACGTTTTTATAAGTGTGCTCATTAAGAATGTTCATGATCTTTAGTAATTAAGTAAGTGGAACAAGCAATGCCATTTGGGTTGTTTGTCTGAGACAATTACCACTTCAGACCATTCCCTCTAAATAGCTTGGGAAAGAAGATATCAGCTGTTCTTATAGGAGCAAATATTCAAGTCCATCCCTGACAAAACTTCCCTGCAGTAAGCAGAATCTGATTAAACAGCACTGTTTAATGCAGCACTTGGTCTTTTCTGGATAGCCTCTGTATCAGTAGAGTCTTCCCAGAGCAAGAATTATAATAGCTAATGCCTTGTTTTTTTTTCTTGGAAAATTTGCAGACAGTGAAAGTACAAGGGAATGACATCTCCCACAAGCTGCAAATTTCAAAAGTGAGAAAAAAGGATGAAGGCTTGTATGAGTGCAGGGTGACAGATGCCAACTACGGAGACCTTCAGGAATACAAGGCCCAGGCATTTCTCAAAGTTAATACCAACAGCCACTCTCGGCGAATGCAAGCCTTTGAGGCATCTCCAATGTGGTTGCAAGACATGAAACCTCGCAAGAACATCTCGGTAGCTGTTCCAAGTAGCATCCACAACTCTGCCAATCAGCGTATGCGTGCCACCTCCAGCCCTGAAGCGACAGCCAAAATCCCCAAACAAAGTCCACAATCAGGTATGATAAAGCATTTTGAGAGTTTCATTTGATTGCTTACCAGCGTATAAAAAGAGGATAACTCAACAAGATAACCAGGTGTTGTGACTAGGAAGACTGTGATGCTCATGTATTCCTCCTTCTTCTGCCCAAACCTTCCTGGCATTGCTTTGCCTCCTAAGAGACAAAAACAAAAAATAAACTTTTGATCAAAAGAAGTGAACAAACAAAAAAAAACATTAAAACCCTGTATGTGGCATTCATCTCATCGGGCTTTATTTAAGGACAGGTCATTTATCTAAATTTACTATTTCCTGTAATCAAGAGAGAGCGAGTCATATAAAGTGAGTGATTCATCCCATTTTAAGATGGCTGTGCACGATAAGTGAAATGAAACACACATCAGGTAGTGTTTCTTCCTAGAGTAATTTAGGTTTTTTATGGGGTTTTGGTATATTTTTTTTTCCCTTAGGTAATCTTTAGGAAAGGTTTCACAGGGAGTGTCGGTTTATCATCTTCAGCAGTACGATATTTGAAATCACGCCTTAAAATGGCAATGCCTCAATTGTTTGCCATCTAGAAACTAACTACAACTATAACTTGTATGAAAAATTTCATCATTGTATAAATGACCTATGTTCCTTGTCTTTACATTTGCTACATTGATACAGCACATTCTACAGTCACACACAGATACAGGGATCTACGTTTGGAGATCCTTTGCTGTCATGCAGTTTGCTACTGTATGATGGCAGAAGTGAGAAGGACAGGACAAAGAAATTAGACATGTTGTAAATGAGGTTTTTTTTCTGGAAAATAAGTTGTGCAAGTTAAAGCATCTCTCTCTTCTTCCTGTTTATACTGAGGTGCCATCTTAGCAAGCGAAATAGTCAGCACCTTGCTCAAAACACCTTGTGAAAGTTTTTAAGTTTGTTCTGATTCTTCATTTTTCTATTGGCAAATGCTATGTTAACAAAACCAAAACTGTGAATATGACAGATTTCATAGCACATCTATTTTGTCTTACACGCAAACTATTAGAGAGAAGGAAAAAAAAATTAATAATATATTTCATTTACAGTGAAATAATCTGATTGTTCATATGAATATTACTGTTATTGTATTATAAAAGATGATGCACAGACTGTCACTGTTTTACCTCTGTATATGCTTTGCTATTACTATTTAAAGCTTACATTTAATTCTCTTTCAACTGATTTAAAATCATAATTTTACAATTACTATCCTTTCACAGAAATGCATAAAACTCTTATTTTTCATTTGACTCATACATACACTTGCCCATAAAATGAAAATTCTTCTTTCTGGTCAGTGCTATGTGAAATCAACTGTCACTAGTCACTAGTCAACTCAGCAGCTACAGATTGCATTGAACTGGGGAACAAGGTGCATACATCAGCTAATCCATTAAATCATTTGGATATATAATTGAATTAATAATGATGTCATTTGGTCCACCTATGTCTTGCATGATGGATGCCTTGGACATTTGTTATTTGTGAATTAGGAGGTTATAACATAGACAGGGCTTTAACTTGAACATATACTACTGCACATCAAGTATAGGCAATCCCAATGAGGAATTCTAAAATTGAATATATTAAAATATAGTTTATTGCTTTTGTTTTCTGATATGACAAAAACTAATGCTGTATTCATCAGAACTGAAATTCACCTCCTGAAGAAACAAAAATTATACCAGGAAAACATATGAGGTTTAATTACAATTTAACAGTCATTTACTACACAGTAATTATTGGTGATATTTTTCTTGAGTAACAGTTTAATTTTCAAAACAAAGATTTACTTTCCTTGTTTTCCTTGTTTGAGAAAACCTGGGCCTGATCATGCAGCCTTTTCTGATTTTGATTTTACCTCCATTTTACACTCATTCCACACACAGATATAAACACCCACAGAAGCAGGCAGAGGGATTTAGCTGCAAATAATTTGGAGAAACATTTTCAGATGAGGAAGGAGATACATCAGTTGCAAGACATGAGAAAAGCAGAAAGATAGATGGCAAAGATAGGCAGAAATATTGCATGTATTCTTTCTTTTTATGTTATCCAATTGATATTTTCAAAGGGAAAATCTCTTTCTTCTTAAACATTGTTCAAACTGTACTTGCATGTGTAAGACCACTTGTGATTGAATTGCATGCAAGAAATACATCCATCCAACCTAGAACATGAAACAGGATTTAATATAAAATTAGCATTATTACCCAGATGTTTGTGTTTGAAAGACATAGTAAGTGCTGTGACATGTTTATTCACAGAGAGAAATTCATTGACTTCAGTAATACTCTTTAAAAAGAGAAATAGTATCAACTGTAGATAACTATGTCAAATATCTGACCATATTAGAAAGACAGTGTATGGTTACTGGCAGACAATATATTTTCCTATCATGTTCACAGATCATCACAAAATCCTTTTTACAGTAGAAAGAAATGGGACACTAGGAAATTACTGGGGAAGCAGCATTTAGCTCTTTCTGAAGAACTCCCATACAAATATAAGTAGATCAATGATTTTGTCCTCCAAATTTGTATTTAAAAGATAGATAACTCAATTTAACATTTCCACAATTAAGCATACTACTGAATTCTGTATAATTCCAATTATTTATCTATACATTTTTGTTAGGTAGCTCTGGAAAAGCAGTTGATAGTTACTGCCATTTTGAACTATCAGCATTTGACAACTGCAGAGCTGTTTCTTCCATTTTCTCACCCAAATGTAGAATATCTGTGATAACTATCAACAGCCTATACAGCCAGGGTTGGCAAATTAACACAATATGAGGTCTCCCAAATAGTCTTTACATAATATACTGAGAAGCATTAAAGGTCTGCCTGAAAGTCAAAGAGACAAGAAAGCAAAAGTCAAAGCTTACACAGCTTGACCCTTTCATTTCATATTCATGGGATGCTGTAAATGAAGTCATCTCTGCATAACAGGAATATGAGTAACATGACAGGACAATCTGCATATATTCAGAAAATGTTCTGTGTGGGTGGAGTGATAGACATCTTTCCCCGCATAATTCGTAACAACATATCTTAATCCGAAGGTAAAAGTAGAGAGTTATCACAGGGGCCAGTAACTCTAGGCAATGTTTCAATTAACCAGGGTCTAGGAGCCAAAATTAATTAATTCCAGGTGAAAGGAAGCCAAATAATCAAGAGGCTATGCCAAATCTCACTGTTTCATGGATATAAATCTAGCCGCATTCAAGTAACTCAACATTTATAGCAACACAAACAGCTGCAGAATTTGAGGTACTGAGAATGTGCATGTCTCCCTAACTCCTCCTGCTCTTCCCAGGCTCTGATAAAGCTCTCAAAACTATTAGTTGCTTCCTAGACTCAGGCAGATTGGGCCTGGAGAACTCAAAAGGCAAGAGCTACAAATGAGGATGTGACATTAGGCCAAATTTTCTGTCTGCTTACACTCTGCAGATTAGTAGCAACCTTTTGTTCTTTCCTAAAGTAACAAATTCAACCATTGACCTAACTACATGCCAAAACTGTTCCTCTGTTGATGGCAGAATGGCAGTGAATGATTGGAAAAACAGCACAAAAGGGAAGAAGGTCTTTACCTAAGACGGAACAACCTGAATTCTGGGAAGAATAAACCACATCAACAATCAGGCATGGATGCAAAAGAAGAGACATTGATACTGATAAACAAATGGCATTCCTTCTGGTCTTCATTTTATCTACAGAATTCAGAAATTTATTATTACCAACCTATTACAAACACATTTTTATGTCCAATCTGATATCTTCTGGAATATGCAACTCTCCTTTCCTCTCTCCTCTCCTCTCCTCTCCTCTCCTCTCCTCTCCTCTCCTCTCCTCCCCACCCCTTCCTTTCCCTCTCCCTCTCCCTTTTTCTCTTGCTTTTGCTTTTCTGCTACATCTCATTTTTAAATCCAGTTCACAAAATCCCTTTAGGTTCTAGTCTCCATCATGGAGAGGGATGATATTACAGTTTACTTTACTAAAAGTTTTTTGAAACTTTTCTTTTAGAAGCTGAATACCCACAAGATTAGGAAGTACCAACTGTCTTTGCCATCATTCGACTGCAAAAAGCCCATCTCTGTTTTCTAAGACTCCATGAAAGTAAAGCAAAATGAGAATTTTGCCCTTCTTGTTCTGACTCTTCCTCAGATGCAGATCTCAGATTTCTTACAAAAAGATGATGCAGAATTCCTATTTTACACCTGTATACATTACAGTCTTTATTTTTTAATTTGAAACTTGCATTTCGTTCACTTTTTCTGAACGGATCCACAGCATATTTTTAGCTCTTCTGAAATAATGGAATAAATTATTACCGTCATGTAACCAAATTATTGATTTCTTGTAGCTGTATTAGCCAGTTAGTTGTCAACCTTGAAGCTGTAAGAATCTCCTGAGAAATTCTACTTCTGAGAAATGCTATTCTACCCCAAATGACTTCGCTGCCAAAGCAAGGCACTAAAAACACGTTTTTAGGCCAGGATTTCCAAAGGAGAATGAACCTATCAACCTTAGGTTTCTTCCAAAAGACATACTTCATTACATATGTGTATACTTAATGAAATAAATAAAAGTACTTATTTAAATACCTACACTGCAAAGTTAATCCAGATGAATTTAGTAGAAACTAAAAATGCAGTGGAGTTGGACTTCTGCCATTATGAGTTAAAAACAGAACCCATACATTGTGCAAGACAGTATCTAGTGTCGTTTATCCTTTCTTTGTAGCAATTCCTCAGTGCCGTTTTTCTTCACTGTCAGCATAGCCAACTGCCTCTTCCTCTCACACAGAGAGATTAAGAAACTGAGAAGAGAAAGCAGTCCCCAAACAGTGTGTTTCTGCTGTTCTGTAAGTTTGAGTATTTGTTTGATCCCACGTGCTCAGGCCAGACTGAATTCTGGACATCCTTAATTTCAAACATATTCTCTGTTAAATCAGAGAAACTATTTACATTCCTAATTATGCCCATGGTTAAGCACTAGGGCTGAACTCTAAAAGAAAATTACAGTCTTCTAAACGTTGTTGAGATGATCATGGATTTTGACCCAGCCAAATACATATATGGCATCTTCATACTCCTGGTGCTTGTAAAGACACATTAGTACCCTTAGAGAATCACAATCAAAGGTAAGAGGGAATTTCAGAAAGCAAGTAATGGTAGATAAGAATCAGCTAACCATAGAAAAGGGGATTTCCTGCCAGATTTCCTTTTTGGGTAACATAACTTGGACTACTACTGAACAGCTACTTTTTCAAATAAATTACAGGTTCTATGCATGAAAACATGGAAAACTGTCTTTGGATTCTGCACTAGATATCTGCCTCCCATGAAGTCAATCCAGAAACAGTGAGGAAAAACACAGCAGGAACTATATAATCAAAGTGAAGAAACTCATCTCACCCTTTCTCCATCTAAACTTTTCTTTATCTGTGCATAGGTACAACAAATTCTTTCTTATTCTTTTAATATCCTTACCCCTATATTTGGTTATTCATCTATTGCAGCTGTGTATGCACTTACCATCTCTTCCTTTCCTTTTAGCTATTTAAAATGAATTTTTTAGACTTACCTCACCTTCAGGACAAAACTGATAACTAAAAATGTGGTAGAGGACCCCACACAATCTTACTGAGCAGAGGAATCAGAGTTACATGCTATGACTGCCTGGTATAACTTTCTGTGGTGTTTAACCACTGATAAGTTCATAGATGGTCCACTCATCTAGTAAAGACAGAAAAGAAAAGAAAGCAAGAGAAGAAAAAGAAGTTTTTTTTATGAAGTGTCTGTAAGCTAACTGGAACTACTTTTCATTACTGCACCATCAACTTGCACTGGGTCATCAGAGACTGCAGCATATGTGACAGGGCTTGCTCTTGAAATAACAAATGGGATTTCCTTGCTTCAGAAGAAAAACATGTGTTACTCGATGCATATACAGTGAAGCAGAGAACATTTTTGCTTGTTTCAGATTAGAATCAGGAAGCTTCCTGTCTATGGTGCATTACTTCATTCCCAAATTCTTTGCATCACTTATTATTTTAAAAGAATGACTGGAATTATCTGCTGGTTGGAATGGATGCAACTCCAATGGAAGCCAAAAGAATGGTAATAGCAGAATATTTGGCTCAGGCATGAGGAAAAGAATGAATTTTCTCCTTCCTCATAAATTGAGAGAGAAACGTGAGAAGAATCCAATTTTACCCCACTAATTCCATCTGAGGAATCTTAGAACAGCAGAGCTGTCTGTGAGTGAAGAGAAGGGAAAAAAAAAAAAAACACCCCACCACTACTATTTTCATCTCATTTAGATTCAGAGCTGGGGAGGTTCTTTTTTTCCTTCATTTTTCATGCGTGTTTGCTTTTTTCCTTTCACTTCGATGGACTTTCTTCTAGCATATCTCTTTGAAACCTCAACCCAGACCAGCTAACAAGCTCAGCTCTCTTAGTAGTTGCTTATTCGCTGAATGGGGATTTTTTGATTTGACTAAATAATTCACAGCCTTCAGAGGAATTCCAGACACATAGACTTTATTTTTAAAAAAAAATCTAGAGCAATAATTAATTCTTCTGCACTGATGATAAAGCTGAATGTCATTTTGAAGAACAGCTGATGATCTTTCTCCAGGTTTGTGAAGAAAAGACTCTACCCCAGCCCCCACATTCTACCTTATAATAAGAAATTTGCTGTCATATTTTTTGGCAGTGCAATTTGCTACCTTGTCTGTTTATGGGTGTTGCAGTCTGATCTACCTCACTGCAGTTTCTCCCTCACCCACTGACAAATGCTACTGTCTTAGAACAAAGCTGCTAATGTACTGAACGAACTGCCACAGCCATCAGTCTCAGCCCTTCACACATATGATTTGTGTGTTCATCTACAGGAACAAAAAAGCAGATAGCAAATCACAGCAAGGATTTTGCTTCCAGAGCTACTAGAAGCTGATTTCTACTACCACAAAGGAGATATTGGCAAAACAAAAGGGGAAGAATGAACCCCCTGTTCTAGGATCATAGGGTTATGGTGTACCCCCTTCTCCATTTCATCCTATGTGACTAAACAGAGTGTTAAATGGACAAGGTATTTTGTCTAGGAGAACAAATAAAATCATTATGAAGTCAAGAACCGTCAGTCAGTTAGAGCTGTCTCACAAAGAGATGAACTTCCAGATGGTGCAAAACTTTGCAGTAAAATAATAGTGATTAGTATTGTTGGAAAATCATAGAATCATAGAATCATAGAATGGCTAGGGTTGGAAGGGACCTGTAGAGGTCATCTAGTCCAACCCCCCTGCACACGCAGGGTCCCCTAGAGCATGTGGCACAGGGTGATGTCCAGGCAGGTTTTGAAGATCTCCAGAGAAGGGGACTCCACCACCTCTCTGGGCAGCCTGTTCCAGTGCTCTGTCACCCTCACTGTCAAGAAGTTCTTTCTCAAGTTCCTGTGGCTGCATGGCATCATGTCTGTCTGAAACTCTCACCTGCCAAAATGACAGCTCAAATATCTATTTGATGTTGTGTTTAATCCTTCATATGCACACAATGTACATTCATCAATGACTGCTGAAGAGTCTTTGAATAATGACGAACAAAATTTCATTATTATGATTGCTCTCATACTGCAGAATTTGGAAAAAAATGGTAAAAAATTCTGAAATAAAAGTAGAAAAAAATGAAAATTTTAGAATGTCAAGGACATGAAATGAATATGGGATTCAGTACAAGTCCTTCAAATTTCCTTCTAAAAATTCATCATTTTGACCATGTGCACAATATCTTCAGTGGTAATAACAAGTTGTTTGTATTTGTATCACCAGAAAAGCAAGGGTGAAGGTTATGATTTGTGAATTCTGAGTTATCTCTTACATTTTAAAATGTTGCTATTCTGAAGTCTGACTTGCCCTGGATGAGCAGCTATTGCACCAAATCAGGATGAGAGAATCAAATAGGTGCCAGCTATTCATCTGTCCTAGTTTACAATCTCAAATATTAAATTAAGACAGTGGACTATGACATTATATGTGTTGTTTAATGAAACAGATGCAGAGGTGGCACATGTTTGCCTCTCTCACTCATATTATGGGGGTGAGGTACTAACATCTTAAACTGCTCCAGCTAAAATCAGTACAAGCGCATGAGTCATAGCGCTTAGATAGAGGTATGCTCTGTTAGTCAGAGGTATCTCTATAACAACTACATTATCCATCAGGCAAACAAAGGCTTAGAAGAAGGGTCCCTGCCTCAAATACTTACAATCCAGGAATCAGACAGAAAAAACAGACTGACTAGTCAGAGGGATACAGATAAATGGGAGCTTATTTGAATTCCATGGAAATAGCTCTTCTTTGAAAAGACATAAATAGAAGGAGATCGGGTTGACTATATGTCAAACACAAGCCTAAGAGAAAAGGTATTGAATATGTCATGCTGAAATATTTACAAAGAATGATAATTTTCCTTCTGCCTGAATTACAATAAGCCTCTTTGTATATGTTTTCTTGGTATAACAGCGCTCTTGAAGATGACAGAGTAATATTAAAGATCATCCTACTTAAAACTTCTTGTGAGAGATAAAAAGATGAACAAGATGTGAAAAGTTCTATATTTTTCTTCAAATAAAAGTTACTCTTTGTAAATAACTTTAAAGTATCTTTCAGAAATGGCACTACTGCCAGTTATATGCAATGCTGCATATAACAAATATACACACATTTATCTACGTGCAAAAATATTTGAATGGAGTCATGTTTAGCCACAGCAGTAGAAGGAGCAGAGTACTAACAATAGACTTAATTGAAGAAGAATTTTGGTTAACAGTGGAAATTGTCACCTTCATTCCAGATGGGGCATAACTATGTACAAGCAAAGAGATGAGGATGTGTCACCACAAGTCAGCCACAGAAGCTTGCATTTACTTTGGAATCAGCCATTTCATGCAAATAAACATAAGTGCACCAGTTTGCTCATTTTTCTTTCATGCATTAAAAAAGAAAAAAAAATGCCTGAGACATTTTTTATCTATGTCTTTCTGGTGCAGAAAGTTGTTCAGTGCAGATAAGAACAGTCATAAAACATGTTGCTAATGGGTCTCAAACAATAGGATTAACACTACAAATGAACCAAATTAGGGCTTGCATTCATTTGAGTTTACCAGCCCTCTTCAGCTTTAACTAATGCAATGGCCACTGCTATCCAGTTGATTCTCACACTAATTTAAATAGCTAAAACCCATGTTACACAGATGTTGTGCAAACACTTCTACTTGTAACCCCTTTCCCAAAATGTACTTTCTCATTGAACTAGAAAAAGCTGAAGTCAGTGGACTACTTGTATATGTGAAGACACATTCAATATAAAAGTTCACAGGCTGAAGTACTAAATAAAGAGAGTAAATTCACATACAAATGGCTGATGGCTAAACATTTGTGACCAAGAGTCACAGGCACACAGAATGTCATTCTCTGAAGAAGAATCAGGGATGTGTGAGTATTGAGATAAGAGAATCCACACACACAGCTGTATATCTTAGGTTCAAAAATAATTTTAATTCTGGCACACTCCTTGCATATCACCTGCCTGTCAGGGGCAATTCACTAGTACCTCATTTCACCCAACATGTGTCTCATTTCACTCAACATGTGTATAATCTAATGCTAATTTAGTTCTCTAAAGTTGATTAAGACTGTGATGTGAAAAACTAAAATTTCAGTTAAGGAAACTGAAATTTCAGGAACTGACTTTTTCATGAGAGACCCTGTCCAGATTCCCAGACCTACTTTTAGACCAGGGCAACTTAGACTATTAGTTTCTGAGAAGCATTGGAACAAAACTTAGGATAACTGCTAGAGAAAGCAGAGATACTCACAAGACATAGGTAGTATTGTGAAGACTTCCTAATCATGCTGGTATGAAAAGTATCATTTAATCCTCAATTATTTATTAATGCATTTTAAACCAAGCTATGTATTAAAATAGGAGGAAAAGCATTAATGGGAATTGTGAATTATAGGATAAAGGAGATGAGAAAAAGAGAACAATGAAAAATTATACCACATATAGACTAAACTAATTAGATTATCCAATCCATTTTCTCAATGCCATATGTTTTAATTCAACAGCATATTTTTGGCTCTTCTCATCAGAACAATATGAAAATTTGCAAATATTGATGCATTTCCCACTTCAGCTACATATTTTAGGGTTTCAGCCCTCCCGTCTGTCATTCAAGCTAAAATGATGTCATGGTTAGGTTCTTTGAAAGTAAAAAAAGAATTATTTTAGCTTCTTAACATTGAATGCTGGGTTGGGAAGTACAAATGACTGATGACCCAAGTAGGAAGCCTATTTGTGATTTTGTTAAATAAGGAGAGATGCTTGAATGTTAAAAAGAAAAGAGTGACTTAGAGATATGTTGCAGAGGTAGATCAAGACTTAGCTGTATACTTGGGTACAGTCTGAGGTAATGTAATACGTAGAAAAAACCCAGAAGGTAAAATACCACTTTTGGTCACACCAGTTTACCTATAATTATACTTCTTTCTTTCTCAAAATTTTGAAATTACAAGAATCATTCAAATTTCCACTCATCGCTATTATCTATTTTGGCTATTTTTCTTCCTTTCTTTTTCTTTTTATAGTGCTATCTATTGTCCTTTCATAGGTTTATTGTGACTTTCCTGGACCAATGCTTGAAACCAAGTTTCATTTTATTTTGTCTGAAGCCTCCTGAGATTTTTCTCACAAGTGTTTCCATCTCATCTTGCATTAGAACATGTCTATAGGTATAGCTAGAAGCAAATTAAAGGATGTGACCAAACCCAACCCAGAAAGTTATAGTGATGCAGGACTTTCACATAGGTATCTCCTCGGCTCAGAGCTCACTCTTATTTTTTTTCAGGCTGGGACAGCACTCACCACCTCTGTTTGCCTAGACATTTTTCTCAGACAAGCAAGGGAATAACCAAGACTCCATTCTTTTTGCTCAACGGTTTCACTGGGAATTACAGGCAGAAACTCGTGGAAACTCAATACGTAGGCTAGTCTAGATTTCTATCAGTTCAGTTAAAAAATGCTTTAGTTGCTCTTCTTGAAAATTATTGAAGGAATTGGAAATCTAGATTTTTATATTTATTTACAGCATGCAAGATGGGTTTATTTATCCTCTCTGGTACATTCATCCAAGACGGTGATGAGCAGTTCAAACTGTTAGTCTTAACTAATAGACATCTGACTATTGCGCATCGAATAGAGAATGGGTAGACTGGAAGCCTTAGCTAAAATACATTATAGGGGCTGAAAATGATACCCACTTCTTCTCCTTCAGTGTTTATTTCTCCAATATTTAACAGTAATTATTGATCCTTAAAATACACATCAGAAGTAATTTCCTTGAGAAGAAAAAGGAGGATCTTATATTTTTGAAAGGGAAATTTTCTTTCCACGTGCGTGTATATATTCCAACTGTATAAAAGAGATATGTGTAATTATGATTTCCACAATTCAGAAGAACTTTTTTCATAAAAAAAATACAGCAATTGGCAGGCCAAAGAGAAGGAATGCATTTATTTCAAACATTTGTGAAATAAATTCCAATCAAATTTGAAATCACACAGAATCATAGAATCTTTAGGGTTGGAAGGGACCTCTAGAGATCATCTAGTCCAACCCCTCTGCTCCAGCAGAGACCCCTAGAGCAAAATAAAAACAAGCCTACTAGGTTTCATCTATCTCTATGGACTCAAATGTGCAAAGGCCTTTCAATAAATCAATGATTCATGAGTATCCCAGGAAAATTACAGCAGGTGTTCTATGATATTTTACTTATTTTACATGGAAATCACACTAAATTATGATTTCCTGTGGTTTTAACTGGGCTTGACAGTAAGACTATTTTGAATCTAAGCTACAAAACTGACTGTTGCATCAAACTAGGCACTGCAAAAAGAGAAAATGTCAGCAGGAGTTCCTGAAAAGCAAAAACTGCCAAATTTGTCACACCTCTGTGATTTCAGAAACCAATCATATAATGAAATTACTTAGTATTCCGCACAAGCACAGAGGCCTGTGATATATTTAGGCAATGCTCAGCACCAGGCAATACAGAGAATGCAGAATGGATTGTTTTGTGACTAGCGATATTTTTCCTGTATTAGTCAGAATAAAACCAAGACCTGCTTGGGACATTAGTTTTCTTGTTATCACTGGCATAGTATTTAAAGGAAACATAAAGATGCCCTCATTAAACTTATGAAATGAATAAAATATTAAAGTAGTGCTATAGAATTTAAAAATTCCCTCATAGGAAATTAGACTATTCATTGTAAACAAAAGTTTAACTATTTAGTTTTCATAGTTTAATAGCTCTGATTGATAGGTATTGAGAATCTAAGTGCAGTAGGCTATTATCAGCATCTTTACAAATCTTGGCAAGCCCGAAGTATGTCAAACTGCTAGACCTTTGCAGATGCAAATTGCTTGCTATGCTTGCTAATCAGTATGAGGAAATATGTAAGGCACTCTCACAAACATCACATTCTAATACCATGCAATCCAAAGCAGCTGCTGAGTTTATAAACTGGTGATTTTTTCCAATTTGTGAAAAATAAATGGGCTAAGTTACAAAAACAGCATTAGCTTTTCTTGGATTGCCTCCTCAAGATCCTAATTTCTAAAAACATTTTGTCTGATGGGTACCTTGGTGGAAGCTAGGAATGATGATCATGCAGGCATCCTAACTAGCTTTCCAATCACCTCCATTACATGTTCACTTAAAATTTACAGTTTCTGCTGGTAAACAATATTTTATACTGAGATACTACAAAATTAATCTCATTATCAGAGTAAAATTTATGTTTAGCTATTCAGCATACAGTAAATAAATCTGGCTTGGCATTTATGACATAGATTATTTGTTATTTTAAGCAATAAGACCATAATTACTTATTGCTATTGCTTAGTTTTCTTTGTTTTCCTGGCATTTAAGTAAACCTCAATTTGAACAAACCATCATTTCAAAGGGCTTAATGGCATGAACTACCCTTTCACACTGTTACACAGAAACTTCTCTCATGATCACATGCCTTTGACAAAACACGCTATTTTTTAATCAGAAAAAGGGTAAACATTTCCCCAACATTTGCCCTTTTTCATTGATGTCAGTGGCAGGAAACAGAAAACAACACATGGACATCCATCTTTTTTCATGACAGGAATTTAGCTGAATCCCCATGGCTGCTGGGCCACAGAGCAGATCTGTGGCCCACACAAGAAGCAGATTTTGACTAATAATTCTGAAATGATATATGCATACACTACCATTCTTCTTAAAAGTTACTATCTTTGAGGGTAATACAACTGACCTGCAATAAAATTTCTTTAGCTCTTGCTATATTAAGAAATAATGTTAGAAATGACAGGAAAATGAGTAACCAGTTTAGCAAAGCCAGAGTCACACTGATAGTTTTGTGCTAATGTTACTGTGCTCATAGTCCCAGTGGTACTTTTCAAGTTCAGGTCAGCACTATATGGCCAACATGAATTTGTATAAAAATTCTGATTTTTTCATACTCTATATTTTGGAGACATTTTGATTTGGATTTTGGTCTGAAATTTACCTCTGATTTAAGCGTATCAAAATGAAAATAAATTTCTCATTTAAACACTATATGATTTCTATAAATCTAGATTTGTAGTCAAAATGAAAACTCCACACCTATTTCTCTTAGCTAATCTTTTATTAAGATAGAAAACAAAATGAACAAATAGATACAGAATAGGAAAAGGAACATATCTAGAATAGCTACTTGGGCTAACTAGCTTGGTAACAGAGTGATTAGCATGTTATAATTCTATATTTTCAGCTTTCATCCTTCCAGAAAGTAGAGATATCTAAGTTCATGAGAATACAAAGGAAAATCTGGAAAAAAAGAAAATCAGAGTCTAGTTAAACTCTTATTGTATTTCATCAGGCACCACTGAAAGGAGAAGTATGGACCTAATTGTCATACTTGCTGCTTATTAATTTTATTGAGGAAGAAGTATTGCTGAAAATGCATCATTTTGGGTTCGACAGTATTTTAAAAACTAAACTATTTGAAACCAATAAATAAGGCCCTGATATGGCATTAGGATATACTAATCCGCTCCTGAAATCATGCAAAGCACAATGCACAGTGTAATACAATTTCTAGCAATCCTAACAGCTTCTTTCTTCATTTAGAGGCTAAAATTGTTTTAGCAGTAACTCATCTAACTTTTCTTAGGTGTTCTCTATTGCTTCAACTTGCACTAACTGTATATAGGCAGATCGAGAAAAAATGCATGTACAACATGTGACAATACTGAAAGGAGATGGAAATTTATACAATGACTGAAAAATCTATGTATATATATCATATAGATGCAACAAGTGACCCCAACTTTGGGACCTACAGACTATTTAAGAAAGAAAAAAAAAACCTAAAGAACATTTTACCCACAAATATTATGATTCTATTTTTTTTCCAACATGAAACAGTTTCTGTCAAATCTACTTTGTATCACTATTTCTTTTCTACACATTATAACTTTCAAATTCTCAAATTATAATGTCATTTTTTGTTAAAAAAAAGCTATCTTAACAAATATCCATGAGACTCTTGTGAATATTTATCCTTCTTTGTGTTCTGTGTATTTCATGTTGAGGAAATATATCTCCAAAGACCTCTTAAGATAAATAAGACTATATTATTTGTTTGAAAGATAATTAAAAATAAGAAGAATGAAAGTAATTCCATATAACATAAACTAACAACACAAAAGGTCCTAAGTTCTGTCAGAGAGAAAAAACATTTATAAAGATCTGTCAAATGACAGATTTTATGTTTTATATAAAATGGAGAATAAAGCCATGCTACAATAATATTGAAAATAGAAAATTATATTTGACCTGTGGGTTCAAGTGCAGAAATACTACCCACATGAGAGCAATCCATAGGAAGAAGCCCCACTAAATGTGCATGAGTTTGAAGGCTCCCAACAGAGAGCATATGCTTTGTAAAGCATGGAAAACTATTGCTGCCTAGTACAAGCAGGCTACCACTATCAGGTGGGTGCATGAAAATTGGGTTTATGTCTTCCATTTACATTCACCAGGAAACTGAGCACATAGCACCCTCTGACTCCTTTGAAAAGCTTGGTCATGTCTCTAAGACTTGGTTCTATTTGGAAGTTCATATTCACTTACAAATTCAGTTCACACATGAATAACAAAAATCTAAGCTATCTCTGAAGCTCTTGTGTATATGATAGAGAACTTTTATAGCAACTACTATATATGTATAATCTCTCACACCATGTATTTACAAAAGGAATCAATATTCAGAGATCTAGGATTTAGTTTAATACCCTTTCTGAAGGGGAACATTCACAAAAGAAATTGAAATACTTCTTGTTACACTTATGAACAGTAGGTATATAGCTATATATAACGGCAAGCTATATAGCTCATAGAGGCTATAGAAGAATGTTTTACTAATATTATGTTTGAAAACATAAAACAAATAAGCATTTGCCTTGAGTCCTTTTGCTTTCAGAAAGATGAGAAGATACATGAGATTTGGCGGCTGCAATAGAACTCAGCATTCAATTTAATATTAAGTTCTTCATAAAAGTAACTTAAATATGATTAATAGATTTTTAAAAAATAGTAAGTTATTAAAAGTCTGGCACTGTTAGTGACAGCATATGACAACATTATTCTGTTACAGATTTGATGTTGATAACCATCAATAAAACTCAATTCTATTTAAATACAGCACACAGACATAAAATCTATTAATCATGCTTTAACTTGTTTTATTTTGAGGTTTTATAATGGTTTAACAAAATCCAGTTTAGAGTTTTCACCTCAAGTAAAATGTTTCAAGTTCTGAATGTAATTATTTATGCCATAGGGAGTTAGAAAGTATCATTTAGTACTAAGACTTAGTGTCTAAGACCTCTAAATACTCATGTCTTCAGTGTGTCAATATTTCAGATTCATTACTTCAGTTCTGAATGTTTTTATCTTGATAGCTTTGAAAACTAAGCATGTTTTGAGGAATAATAACACATATTGTTTTCATAGGTTTCTAGAAAGACAAAACAAAATCTGGGAAAATAGTTTCTCAAAAATAAATACCACTCCAACCTTTTGGCATTCTGTTTACCCTTGCAACTAGCAAAGCTACCTCCCAGCATCTCCTTTGGTTTTCACAACAATACTAGGTAGCCACGGGACAGCTTGTTTGATAGCAGTCTTTGCTGTCCCCATCTGCTAGCAATGCTTGTGTAAAGAATGAGGGAGAAGGAGGTTGTTCCTCTCAGTATATGGTTACTGGGCTATGTTGTTCAAAACAGAAAAGAAACAAAAACAGAGTTATACAGACAAATCTCCCCGGGACTGAAATATTTTGTATTGTCATTTGCAGTGCATGCCAAGACATTCATAAACACCAGAGCCAACCTGGCGAGCTAATTAATATATAAATGTATGTGTTTAAAACAGCCTTATAAGGAGCATTGGAAATCTGCAAGATGAGCGAATATCTTATAACTTCTTCCGCAGGTGCGAGGATAGCTACAAGCCATGGACTTTCTGTCCTGCTTCTTGTTTGTGGCTTTGTGAAGGGTGCTTTGCTTTAATCTAAAAGTGCTGACTTTTTCCAATATCACTTTCTCTTCTTAAAGCAAAGATCAAATCGCCTGTAAAATCCACGGAGCGGACAGCAAAGTTGACCCTAACCTCCAACCATCACTCTGCACCCAATGTACTCTAAATCTCTACACAAGGAGCACCTTCTTCAGAAAGTACAAAAANAAAAAAAAAAAAAAAAAAAAAAAAAAAAAAAGAAGAAGCTAAATAAATATTATAAGAAGAAGAGGATATCACACGTTTTCTTGATAGATCTTATTTTCTTTGGCATATCACTGATCTTTTATTTGAAGAGAACTGGCGTGATGTAATAGGACGTTTTGTAACAGCAAGACCTAGTTTCCTTTTCCCTTGGCAAGTAGAAGCCTCAAATCCTTGACTTCTCAGGGGTTGGCCTGCGAGTCAGCAGTATTATAAAATTAACCATGGATGACATTTAGGTTCCTATGCTGAAAGAATCATTCCAACTGTGAAGCAAACAGAGGCCAAATACTGAAACAAAACAGAATGAATCAACGTCAACCCTGATAAAGCACCTCACAAACTTTGTCAAAAAGTCTTTCTTCTCTCTTTTTTTTTTTTTTTTTGCATGAGGAATAGAGAGGAAAAAGAAACCCTAGAGAGCATCTAAACAGACTAAGGGCACAGTTTTTGGCAAACAAATGATGATATATTTCTTTTTTCTTTTTATCTTTTTTTCTTTTTCCTCTTCCCCATCACTTCCATCTGTGGGTATTTCCCCTTCTCCTTTCATTTGTTTCTTGTTCAGTGGTGGTATTTGTTGACTTAGGCCAACCCCTGACAACAGCGTGGTGGTTGATATATATACATCCTTTTTTGTGTGCGTGTGTTCTATATTTCAATGTGTTTTCTCTAATTTTGCAACTCCTGTATATGCAAAAGTAACTTAAATTCTGTAAATTGCTTACAGTCTGTGTGCTATAACTTCAGAGTAGGCATACTTTGGTCCTCATGCAAGCCAGATTTTAATCTTAACTGTATGTCGTGCCATCAACATACATCTTAATTTCCTTTCTTGACAAAACATCACTTTTTAGTTTGTAATCCAGTATTGTGTGAATTTTGTAATGCATACATTCACTTCCACTGGTTTGACCCCTACTGGCCCTCTCTTTACTCTGTAAATGCACATTAAAATTTGTTATGGTCTCTAGACAATGAATTATTTTAGTTTTGTGTATGTTGTGTGGGAATTCAGTAGCTGAAAGCTCTTTTAATTTGTTTTGTTTATGGAGGATGAAGTAATTTGATCACTAGAGACTGTAAAATAAAGGTTTGCAGTCAAATACTGCATGTAAAGGAAACTTAGAGGAAAAAAAGTGGATAAACCAGAATAGGACTTAAAGGACATTCTTTTGGCAAAGAGTTTTAGGAAATTGAGCTTATTATATTGATAAATTATATTCAGAAAGTGACTCCACTCAAATGGGCCAAAAAGGGCCCTTCTTTGCTTATTCTGCAACTGAATTGTCATTGCTTATTCATATTCTTAATTAAAATACTTTGTTTGTGAACTGAATATGAAAATCCTGCTGTTGACTGAGATAATGTGCATTACATGAATTACGTTCATTAACGCAGGAAGGAAAAATTACTATTTGCTGTTGCAATCAGGAAGTTTTTCTTCCCAATGGTCTCCCTCATTCCTACAGTTTCTGAACACTCCAAACATTTTCATTTGCACAGACAACTGTATATACGTGTACGTATATGCTTATTAGGATCTATTTACAACAGCATCAAGCAACTGCAGTGTGGTGAGCTGTGAAAGTTTTCCTCATTCTAAAGATGAAGAGAAAGGGAGATATAAGAGGATATCTAGTATCTCACCAGTCTGTGGCTTATAGGCCTACAGTTCTATTTCAAAATGGCCACAGAACTTCATTCTTGAACACTCTGAAGTTTTCAAAGGAAAAAAAGAACAAATCATGTAGTACAGAATGAATGGGTAACACACTAATGATTTGGACATAGGTAATAGCCTTGTGCATGTGTTATCTGTCTTATCCATTAATTAGGTACCATCAGGCTTTCTTTGGTCTTGAAAATTCTTATTAGTATTAAATAGAGTGAAAGCATTACCTCATATAGACAATTCAGGAAACTTTCAGGAAAAAAAAAAAGTGAAAAAATATTTTTAAAATGAAAAATTACTACTGAGTACTTGAAAGATTTTGCCTCATAGTAATAATAACTAATTGGCCTACTAGCAAACAGTCCTCCCACTCTGAAGTTATTTTGAATCAAAGACAATAATTTGGAGTGAAAGAGAAGTATATCAGGAAAGAGAGCTGTTGGGAGTTTAATTTCCTGAATGCACCTATGGAACTACACTCCTAGCACTCCAAAGGAAAGACTATATTTTTCCCATGCTGCAGTAATTTATGATTGGATACTATGACAATTTCGCACACGGAGTTTGGAAACCTCATTTTTCATCAATCCCAATGGGAATCAAAGGCATTGATCCTCTAGATGATGCTTAAAATCACACATACATCAGTCAAATCTCTTTTAACTGTATACATCTCTCTGTATTAATATTCTGTGTATGCACATAGTCACAATTTGCAGTGACAAACATGGCATTCTGTGTGGTGTTTTTCAGCAGCAGTTTAGCCTCATATTGTTAAAGTTAGCCTCTGAATATTATCTTAACCTGGTATTGTGTTTTATATTATGTTACTACTTAGTTACAAAGCCCCATGCACTAGGAGCTTAGAGTAAAGGAACCAGTTGACGATAAAAGCAGAATTCCAGACCATCTGGACTAGTGCATTATAGCAACTCAAAAGACAGTCTGCCAAGGAAGGCACAATATTGTGATCTGCTATTGTTCTCCAGATGCGTCCACAAAACATATGGATACAGAACATGGAAAATGCAATATATAGAACTATTGAAAAGCTATTAAATGTTGCCTAAAGGGATACAGAATTTTTCCTCCCTTTTACCCTCTCTCCTCACCACCAAAGTAATAAATGCAAAAACTTACATGAGACTGATCCAGCTCTTTTGACTGAAGATCTGGATGACAACTTTGGAACTTCAGTCAGAGCTCCTAACAGGAGCAAGTATTGCATTTCTAAATATTATGCTGTGTCTTAATCACCATTCTTCAAGTAATGAGTCAGCCTCTATCCTCAAAGAACTCTCTAAGAGCAAGACAAGCCCCAATAGCCCCTCCTTTGCCTATGAACCTACTTATGAATGATTGGTGTATAAGTGGAACAACTGCCTTTTTCTGCTCTGGTCCCACATCCACAGATCCCTTAGGTATTCACTTATCTTTCAGTCTGGACTTAAATCCATTATGAAACAAATTGACTTAATTTTATACTTAAAAGTTCCATTGAGTTAGGTCCCTCAAAAGAAGGAGCCTGCACCTACTGTTGATAAAATCTCTGATAAGTCAATGTCCTCATGTTTTCCACAGAAAAAGTCTATTTTGAGGTGGCTGTTTACATAACTCATGCTTTTAATGTACTGTCACCAAAAACTCATTACGTTAGGTAAAGGTACAAATTATGGCAATAAAAAATATTTTTTTTACAAAGCTCAAATGTGATTTAAATATGATTTTCTTCACATTGCTCAACAGTTTTGTTTTTAATGGAAGACATAGTATAAGCAACTATGAAGAACCTTTATATTTCAAAGTATATGCCATGCAAATACAGTGCACACATTTTGAGGTATTATATGCTATGAAGATAGTAGAAACCTATTCTAGAAACCTATTTATTAAATATTATCAGTGTTGAACTGTCCCATACTATTTTTGTATTATGTAAAAAAACTTCAATATTTTTAATACTACAAAGATTTACAAAGAGTAGTTGTCCGACATATTTTGTCCCATAAATCTTCTCATTTATTGATTACCAACAATTTATCTCTCTAGAACTTCAAGTATGTAAATTCTTGTATAACATGTTTGAAATTCCCTTTCTTAATTGCCTTTTGTAGATGTCTCAAAAGAAACCTCGGAGCATGAAGGATGTTCAGCCCATAGATTAAAAAAGCATCACAGACTAACTGAGAATTTTTCCTCAGAGTTATTGTTAAGAAAGGTGACCCTGAAAGAGAGCTGTCACTGGGTAAACACTCTATTTGTCATGGATTATTGCTATTTTTATAATTATAAATGTCTTATTATTTATATTATAGTACTGTCTAAAAGCAAAGACCAGAAGCAGGTGTAAGCATATGAGAAGTAAAAGCAACAGTAATAGGACTGTTTGGAAGTTTAAAGCTATGCATGTGATTCAGTGACTGTGTATCTTAGGATCAGAACAATGGTAGTTCTTTGGTACTCTTTGTAGTATTTTTCTTTCTTTCAAATAAAATGAGGAAACAATGGCCACTTAAAAAAAAAGAAAAGAAAGAGAGAGAGAGATAATCTGAATGCTTGCCTAGTGACGTTGTCCAGTGTTAAACTTGTAACAAAGTAACAATCTTTACAGTGTTACCAGCATTTAATTCAACAGTTAAAAAAAAAAAAAAAAAGAAAGAAAGAAAAAAATAATTGCATTGCATTGAAAAGAATTCAAACTGTTGTTGCTTGCAGAAGAGGGAAGTGTTTGTGCCTGACATTACTATTGGTAAATGTTAAATGCTGTGTATAGAACTAAAAGCATTAGGAACCAAAAACAGGTCAGCATATTTGCAATATAAATTTTTAAAGGTCAATCTTCCATGATTAGCTTAGCTAAACAATGCTTTTGCACAAAGTAAATGGCTTAATGTAAGTCATCATACCTGGCTTCAGTATTTTGCTCTGAGTTTCTTAAACAGTGATTTACTGATTTCACAGTCATGAAGTGAGCACATATACTCACAGAATTTTATTCATGATATATGAAATATCAATATTTTTCCTAGTGCTCTTAAAGAAAAAATAAAGTAAGTTTGTCTGTAATAAGACATCAATAGAATTATTAGCAAAAAAAAAAAAAAGTGCTTCCTGAAGAGTCAACAATAATTCAACTTTTTAATTCATTTTCTTTAACATTATTTTCTTAGTGACATTTCAGTCTTAAAAAAAAGACAACACTATTTCTTACTACTCACTTCTTACAGAGTAGACAAAATGATCTCTTCCTTGCTATGAAATAAGCTGAAACAAATTAGAATCTTTTAATTTGACAATAATTTAAATGTTTTATTGTCGTGTCACTTCAAAATCTCCCTGCTATGAGATTTAGGGAGAAGGAGGAGCAGAACAAGGATTTTCATTTAAGCGTGACTTCTCAGCTCTGTGAATGCTGCCAGTTAATTGTCATTCATTGCACCTTAGGACAGTAGCTCAAATCATAGTCTCCTATAAGTCTCACAAATAACACCAACAGATGTGTTTTGAAATGATATATATTTCTAACTTATATTTTTTTATTTTTACAGTTACAGAATTCACAGAAAATTGTACCAAATAAAGATATAAACAAGTCTGAATGAATATTACAAGCTAGAAAGCACTCAAAAATTTCAAAGTACCAGAAATGCTTTTCAGTCAAAAAGAGGGAATTTTTATGTGATTTGTTTTTTTCTTTTTGCCACTCATGTATCCTGCTATAAATAGTGTGAATTTGAATCCCATCTATATTATGCTGACAATATAAAGGGTCTTAAATTCAAATGGGAGCAAATGAATTTTTATTTATTGAAAAGTTCCTTTACAGCATAGGAAGAGGTCTTATGTGTATCTATATAAGACTATTTATAGTGACAGCTCCTAACGAAGCCAGAATGTACATAATAGACTATTAATTCCTTTCCTCTTATTTTATATACCATGAACTTGAAAAACAAGAGAGAAGATTGGGTTTGAAAATTAGCTGCTTAAAATAAACTATTTGTATAAATTTTTGAAGAAGTAAAGTCTCAAACATTCTTTATTCAAAAGATTTTTAGAACAATGACCTTTTAAATTACATCAGATTCTGAAACAAACTTTTCTGCATTGGCTATGACATCCTTACACACAATTCTAAGAAGAAGGGGGATGAGGTTGCTTTTGTTGCTTCAGATAGAAGAGTATGTTAATTGCTGCTGATTGTTCTTAGTATCAAATAATTTAACAGATCCTTCAAAACACAGGGTGCTATTAAAAAAAAAGTGACAAATTTTTGTAACTATGGTACAGTTTTTGGATATTAACCATCTCTGGTCCAAGCTTCAAAGAAGATGTTGATAATGCACCATTACAGCAAAGGAAGAATGCCTTCTTATTTCCTTAAAAATAAATGATATTAACTTATGATATCAAATCACCTAGATGCCTTTTTCTTCGATGAATCAGGCATTACTTTTATCCAAATATTGCATCTGCCTCTGTAGGACTAATCAAAGTGAAAAAAGAGACAGAAATGTGGACGCTGGTAGATTCACCAGCTCATGGGATTCCTTAATAAGAGCTGGGAAACAAAAGGCAGGATATCTTCCACTTTCCCACCACAGTCAACAAGGAAGCATCTTACCAGAGCTACCAAACCAAATCAATGCTGTTAAAAATGACATTGTTTGGTCAACTCTGCAACAAAGTGAAATGTCTTATGAAATTAATTGCAATTTCTCTAGCAAAACAAAGGGTATTTCTCCTGTAACTACTGTTCTTTCATCTGTTGATAACTTGGGCAGATCCTAACACAAAGACCAACTTCATAGTATCACCTAGACAAAGATGGTCCAGTAATTCAGGCTTTGAGCAGGGAAAGGTTTTGTCAAGTTTTTGCAACTGCACAATGGAAATTCAGGGAAAAGAGACAGCTGCTTCCTATCCAAAATCACTATCCAATGCTGGATTGCTATTTTCAGTTTTATAGCAGAAAGACTGCTCTTTTTCCTTAAAATGTAAGGAAATGGTTACATCATTTATGGTTTTACCAGGCATCTTCTTATATCCAGCAATCTAGGTCCTATATCAAGCCTTGTGATTTTTTGAAGGATCATAGGGTGAGGGTTTGGAATTTTTTTTTCCCTTAAAAAAATAAGAAGTTCTTAACACTCGAGATAACAGAAAAAGCTTAAGAGATGACCCAACTACATTCTAAAGCTGCATTTGTGTCAAGAGATGCTTGCATTGACAGGAAACAAACACCTCCCTACCTGGAACTCACTCAGTTATAAGATATGCTGGGCAACAAAAGCAGCCATGAGAAAACTACTGGAAAGCTCTAGTTCTGCTGACTGTCATGTGATCTTTGCCTCTTGCCCGTCCAGTATAGCTCTTGGACCTAGCAAGGGAGCAAATTCTAAATAGGCCTGCTATACATGTGCAGCAGGAGAAATAATGTACGTCAGGACCTACTGAATATGCATACAGGCACTCTGCCCATAAGCAGAAGATCCAGCATTGTGTGGATTCTGGGAATGCTGCACGCACTGCATATGAGAAGGAACTGTCAGACAGAAGTTCCTCCAGCCACCAAGTGGGATTTGTTTGACTATGAAAGTTGTTCCCTTTCTAAGGCTCCTAACACAGAAGACAAATACCCCAAAGGCATTTTGAAAGTAAATCCTCAAGAGTCCTGATGTTTACAACCTGTCTTTCTATAATTTTTCAAAGGTATGTCAGCAATCAAATGGAAGATAGAAAAAAGGAGATAAAGAGAAATGGTACTCTACACCAAAATCCATATTCAAAGCAGTAAGAAACATAAATTAGTATGCACATCTAAAAACAATGCTAATTTTTATCATATATATTAAAGAAGCCATTGAGTTATCACCATAAACTTTAAGGAGACTTCTGAGAAATTACTAATTTGTTTTAAAAAATAGCATTAGGGCTGCTTGTCATCCAGTACATTATATGATGTGTAGTATGAATGACTATATAGTTAAATATATATATATACACAAGACATTTATCATTAAGATGTACACATAACACAAAATTATAGATATAGAGTTGTTAATGGTAACTTTTTTTTTTCTCAGCAGATGGTTGAGGCAGATGGAAGATATATGTTTTCTTCACACTTTTCTTACTGCTCAGTAGTTGCTGGTAGTAATATCAATGTGTATCCTCAAAACATATACATACAGTGATTTTTTTTTTTTTAATTAGCCACTTGACTTTCTTCATCAACTAGGCTTTTGGTAGTCCATAGGAAAAGGTAGACATACACAAACACATGCAGTCATATGTGTTTGTGGGCAGCATATAAGCATTTCCATATTACACAAATAAAAATAGGCTAATCATTTTCTTAGAGAAAGACAGATATTAAGGATCTTATTTGGTAAAACAAATTTGTCCAAAAAAAAAAAGAAAAGTGGGTTAGTATTAAGTACCATTGAATCAAAGGTGTCCCTCACAGAAATATTTTGCTGGAACAAGTCTCATTTGAAGCACTATTCAGAGAACTACTATTACAAATGTCCCAATAGATATTCTCTTGAAAAATTCCTATTGCAAAGTTTTTAAAATATCTTTTTTCCCTCCATTTCATCATGGCTTTCTGTATGGTATTTTTGATTTTATTTCAGCAATTTTTAGCTCCTAACACATGCAAGACTG
Organism: Eudromia elegans; assembly: GCA_003342815.1. Taxonomy (NCBI): domain Eukaryota; kingdom Metazoa; phylum Chordata; class Aves; order Tinamiformes; family Tinamidae; genus Eudromia; species Eudromia elegans. Next base: position 499,257 of record PTEX01000332.1, on the reverse strand, counting down.
CTAAAGAAAATAACTGAGAAGCATTTGCACCATATGGTTTACCAGTTTAGCTTTGAGGACCATAACTTCCTAGCTAAAGGGTGGTAACAAATATGTGGTGTAGCCAGAACATCTTAAAACATCTACAGTTATCTCTGATCATTCAAAAGAGATGATTTGAGGAGACTTCAAAGGAATATCATTCAGGTAGGTTATATAGATTTGCTAACAAATCAGCACATAAAACATCTAAGATGAAGCTAATGGAAGAATATGACCTTCAAGAGGTGGAGTATACTTGCCAGCAACTATTTCACACTGCCAAAGAGGGCTCTTCCAACAATGCTTACATTAATATGGGCATAGATTTAGAAAATAGATTTAGAAAATGCATTATATAGCCAAGCTTTTTTCCAAATATGACCTAATAGTAGGCAGGTTTGTTTCTCTACTAATCATAATCATTCCAGGTAAAGACTGGGGCGAAGTGTGGCAAGATGAACAAAAATTGTCTCTGCAGTGGTTAATGGGTAAAAATATAGCAATTATATTATGCCATATATGAAAAAAAATATATAATAAACTCTGAAGATAATGAAATGGCTCTTCATATGTTTCTGATATATCCTACTCAGGAATACTACCTTCAGATTTTTGACTCATTATCAGCATCAATGAAGCAGCAAATTAGAGTACTACCTCAAAAGGCCATGATGGGTGAAGTCATTATAATCCAAGCAGTAACTGTATAAATATTTAAGAGAGATAGAATTCAAAGTAAACCTGATCATTTCTAAGGATAATAATGAAATCCACCAATCCAGTAGAAAAGCCATTTTGAAAGATTTGGGTGAGTGAATATAAATCTTGAAGGTTCAGGACAGAAGCTAACTAACAGTTGACAAGTTAACAACAGAATAAGTAAGTTTTACATCACATTATTTGAGGAACACTGAACATGGGCTTATTTTTGCCTGTCTCTGAGAAGCACGTAGCTATGACTACACTACTACACTGTACATTTTCTCCTGAACTGGATGGATATCATTATTTATTGCAGAAATGAAGAGTGCAGAGATTTCTGAGACTTGTTTGACCAGGAACATGGCCAAAGCTAAGGCTGCAAAAATCCTCCCAAATTTCCTGAAAATAAACTCTAGGTTCAATGAGGTATATTTTATTGATAAGATAGATATATCAGGATATATCTTTTCAACCAAATACAGAAAAAGAAGATTATTGCCTAGGCCAGTCTGCAGTAAGCTTTAAATAGAAGTGTTTGGTGACTTATGAGCTTTAAATAATTATAAACAATTTGCTGTGACCAGCACATAGTGGGATAAGAGGTAGATTTAGCAGCTACTTGAACTTGTAAGCACATGTAGAAGGTAATTAGTATCCAGCACTAGCACTGTGAGGCAGTTAACTGATAGTTTTTAAATTGATAAGATGCAAAAATGAAGCTGATAGCTTTATCTTGATATCATTTGAACTATAAAACAGTCGTTAAAAAAGTTGGAAGCAATATTTTTCTCTGCACAGCTGAAGACATTGGACCATACTGCTAAACATTCAATGCCCTGCCAAGGAAAAACATACCTTATCCTGGCTTTATATCCTTTTCTCTCCTCACTTGTTGGTATATATTTTAACCGATACAAGCAGTCTAGCTCTAAGCCTTGTGCAGTCACAACAATCTTGTCATTGATTTTCTTGGAGTACAGAAGGGGTTGTTTATGAAAACAGGGAAGGACATAAGCTAACAAGTAAAGATTGAGGACAGGTAAATCAACAGATGAGTTATCACTTCATGCTCACTTCATTCTTGAAGAAATTACGATGAGAGCACATCTTTGCCTTCAAGTATCTCAAATCCTTTATTTTTCCCCCTTCATTTTCTGTTTTCCTCTCATGCCTCCACTGCAAAAGAATGCATATATATGTTGTGCTCAATTATTAATCATGTATCATTCAAGCTTGGCAGGCAGCTTGAGACACAGAGAATTAGAATTTAATCCTATTTCAGGAGTTTTAACTAAATATAAACTCCTGTATCAGCCACATCCTCTTCAATTTTATCACTGAAATATCAAACTGGGATTCTAGGTATTATTAACCTATAGGATGGTTCCCCAGAAAATCAATTAAGCGAAGCTAACTGTAACCGAACTCAGCTGCTTTCTTCTGCTACTGTGATACTTAGAACATGATACCTGATGAAATTGTGCAATGCAAGAATCGGATGTGTTTACCCAGGTTACAGAGGACTGACAATAAGAAGAGAAGTAATTTTTAAAAATCAGAGTCTAATTTCATGTGCACAGCTTGAAGGTCTGATCAGAATTTGATAGAACACAATTTTGCATTGTAAAAGATCAGATCTTTTAAAACATCATAAACATAGCGTGCACTAAAACTAGCATCAAACAAGTTACACTTTCTTTTTAAAAAAGTCAATTCTGAGAGGGGATGGGAAGGACAGGCTGGAAAATTAACTGCTACTGATAGTAAGTTCAAAGTAGAGGTTCTAGCTTTTTTGTTGTTTTTGTTGTTTGTGTCCTCTCTCTCCCATCCCCAATTTCTTCTTTATAGAGAAAAGGGCCTCTTCCTATCACATCAGGAAACACTAATCCCTTTGTTCTGATTGGTGTTCGGGAAGAGTAGGGTATCCTCCTCAATGTCCCCTTTAAATCTCTCCAGAGATAAAGGGTTAAATACTAGAAGGTTTTCCTTTATGTTTTTTTTATGTGTCTTGTAGTAAGAAAGGCAAGGGGAAGAAAAAACTTTGATGTCTCTCATGATTAATAATATTTGTCCCCAGGTAGAACTGTATTAGGCTGCTTTGTCTGGAAGGTTGAGGTGAGAAAGAAGACTGTGTCAGGCCAGAGAGGAAATTAAGACCATTTTTTCTTAGAACATAGCCTTTTAAAAATGAAAGTAGAGGTACTGGAGTTGCCTATAAACAACTCAGAGATTCCGATTTGGAAGCAGGAAGCTCCAGAATCAACTACAGGCAAAACCAGAAATCATGAGATTTTTTTTCCTAGAAAGCAAGAAAAAAGAAAAGCTTTTAGCTTTTAGCTAAAAGAAAGCTAAAAGTAAGCAAGAAAGTTAAAAGCTTGGTTTGAAAGGTGGTAAGAGTTCTATATCTACAGATTTTTCTTCTAGCACTAACCTTTCTGGCACACAACTTTTTAAAGATACTCTTCCCCAGGATTTAATCCCTTGCTAGTCACTATACTAATCCGGCTGACTATTCTGCCAAGCTTTTGGTCTGAAATGGATACTGCAAAATTTTTCATGGGGGTATAGGATAACTTGAAACTTTTCAAAGCACTAGAGAACCAGTTAAACTGTTCAGTTAAATTGTTCAAGCGGTAGGCAGATTATGGCTAATCTTACATTTTTATGCAAAAAGCAGCAATGCAAAATCCATTGTTTTTAAAATTTAACTGTGGAAGTCTATCAATCTCCCAACTTAATTTCTCACATGGAAAGTTTTTCTCTATCTTCTCTTTAAAAATATACCTTTACATGATGAAGTAAAAAAGCTTTTCATGAACTCCATTTGGCTGCTTTCCAAGGTGTTAAATTTGACTTCAGTATTCACTTCACTATCCCAGGTTCATCACTGACTATATAACACTTTTTTATTTTCTTTATTTTATTAATAATATTTCCTATTGCTACTAATAACAATGACTTACATTTAGATAGTTTTCTTTCTCGGGTGGTCCTTATGTCCCTTATAGACTATACACTGGAATTACTTTACCCTGCACTGAATTTCTTTCACATCTCAACTTGCACAGAACTGTCCAATAACATCATAATGGTTTCACAGTCTCTGTATCTAAATAAAGATATTACCATCTGATTGCTTTCTCATTCTGGCAATAATGATACTGCAGTGTTTCCAAAACAAACACATCTTTAACACCCAAAATTATAACAGCAGGCACAGCTTGCTTCCACATAAGTCTCCCTATGTTTTGAGATCAGAATGCTTGGATATTTGTGCAACATTGAATTAATAGCTAGTCCTGTGCAACTGTATAAAGTCACACTATCTTCTCCAATTGTATATATTATGCAACATCTGGTTATTTACTGGTTATTTACCTGGTTATTTACTCGCTTACCTCTAACTGATGAAGAATCCAAACCAGTTGTAATACTGTAATATTATTAATAGAAATCAATTAAGACCACCACCTGAAAATGAGTCATGACAATCGGCTTCTTTGTCTTAAAAGTAGCACAAAGTTTTATCTAAATAATGCTAACATATTTAAATATTTCTAAAAAATACTTAATTTCAAACACAAAATTATGGAAAAAAAATCTTTAAAAACAATACCCACACAAATCATTATCAACAATTATTTCAACATTCTATGTTGTGCAAAGCTATGGCATAACAGCAGCTCCTCATTAATTACTCTATATTTATTTTTTATTTATATCTATCTATACAGTTAGGCTAAAAATGGTTCAATGAACAGGGTGTGCTATACCTAGCCAAGGCTTTTCTAAGTAATTTTTTACACGCACAATTGTGATAGCTCCAAATCCTCTTCCTACAGACAATTCTTTTGCTTTTAGCACTGAAATAGTTCATGTGTCTAGAGAATACAGGCTTTCAGGAGCAGATTAAGATTTTATATATTTATATATATATATACACACACACAGAGACTAATATGGTTTAATACGGTTTGATCTGGAGCAGGGAAATGAACTCAGCGACTCTCAAAGTCCCTTCATCTTACCTGTGAGGCAAAAGTCCAGTCAATGCTGAAGCTGAACAATAAAGATGAATTTGATAACTCTGGTCACATCAATGATAGCTTTTTCAATTAATTTCAAATTATATATTAAACAACAGTTTAATTCACACTCTTGCACTCTTTAATACCTGTTATCATACTAGCATAGGCTGTCACAGAGATAAGAGATATTGCAAATACATTTTAAAAATATATTTGAACACTTCTATGCATTACAGAGTATCAGGCAGCAATGCATAATCTAAGTTGTCAACCTTGTTTTGAAAGCTGTGTTTACAGCCCAGAGAGTTGTTCAGTGATTTGTTAAAGGGCAGACATCTGGATTATTATGGTATCTCTATGAACAAAAAATAGACAGTTGATTTCACAGCCTTTTTTGACCACTCTGAATAATTTCAGTCTGACTATTGAAAAACTCTTCCCCAAGCAGACAACAGCATTGTCCCCATGTCAATTATTGCAGGCAGTCAATGTATGGCTGCTGAATAAGTGATTCAATTCTTACAGAACTGGTATTTAGATCTGGCATCTGTTTTTCTTGGCATCTTTCTCTGCTGACTCTGCCAGCTTCTTAATCTACCTCTCTTTCTTTCTTTTACAGCCTCAGACCTTTTCCTTTGCCTCCCAATTTTCTGCAGCTAGCAACATATTAACCTGTCTGCTTTTCTGTGATCACGTTTCAGATGTAGTGTGCAACCCAATCTATTATCCTAATACGGATGTTAAAAATTCAGCACATTACCTAATTTTGTTTCTTTCTTCCTCTTCTGCTCTGAACACATAGGACAGTGAGAAGAAATGCAGAAAGGTCTGAATTTAATGCAAGTTCAATGCAACATCTTGGGGTAACAATGGAAATTTTTCCTCACAAATGCGTATTCCTTAAGCAGATGGTTAATAAAGAATTAGAACACCATACAAGAGAACCTATGGCTGCAACACCAGAAAGCCTGTAGAAGCATGAAAAAGACTTGTATTAATTTGTATTCATGTATCTTCAGGATGAAAATAAATTTCTTTTTTTTTTTTTTTCAGAGACCTTTCATCGCATTTTTTATTTTTATTAAAGGGGAAGAATGTATTGCTTCACTTAGCTGTGTTCTTAAGAACCTAAGCAGCAGTCACAGATACTTCAGTCTCCAAAGACTCTAGTAAGCTGAATCTTAATTGTTGTGTACTTCTAGAGGTATAAGACAATATTGAAATACCATAGCTCAAAATGCAATCCCACACAACCTGAAAATTCAGAGTCTGGCAATCTCCTGTGTAACATATGCAGAGACAAAACACAGGACGAAAGGGCCCTCAACTCTCACCCTGAAGGACATTGGTAACATTATTCTGGAACTCCAATTAGGTTGCTTGACAAGAAACCTCAGATAATCAGTTAAGATCTTTTAAACTGAGCAGATTCCAGCCACTGAGTGCAACAGCCCTAATCATATGACAGCTGTACTCACTGTTCCCTTTAGTAATACCAAGCAAAATATTTGCATGCAATGTAAAGAGAAAGAGAAGACAGTTCAAAATTAAGTCCTGGGAAATGCAAAGCAGAAGAACACTTGGTAATGATGACCATTATGAACATTTTCTACACAGATGTACATGCAGGTGGCTCACAGTCATTACTGAAAATCACATTTTTCAAAAATTCGGAAGAGGGCTGAGGGAGCACTTCATAGCAATGACAGGATAGAACAGAATTTCTAGAGCTATATAGTTTGCTAGGTTCCTGTGGCTATTTTAATGCCAGTGACCTATTGTTTGCCATCACTAGCAGCAACATAAATGCACTTTGAGAAAAACAAGATCCTATAAGATCCTTGACAAAAATAAGATCTTATAAGATCTTAGAGGTGACTCTCTAAGATGATTTATTACCAATTACCTTTCACTGGCTCAAGAAAGTTTACTAAAGAGTGTATTTAAAACTCTTTTCAAAGTACATATAAGTTTCTGTGAATCCCTTTATCACCATCAAAGAAAAAAACTAAAGGAAGTCCTGACCTTGATTCTTTTAGAGAAAGTGATCCCTTCACCACTTTGATGTATGACTCACATGTAGAATATTCTTTCATATACAGAAGGCAACAAAACCATAATCACTATCACTATCAAGAGGATATATGCCCACTTTTACCACTACCATAGATATAACTTCACCTAATGAGTCACTCACCTCTCAGTCTTTCCTATGTGCCTCTCAATTTCTATTTTATTTCTGAATTCTGGAGTACAAGACCTATTGAGACAACTACATTTGACAACTACATTGAAACAACTTCTGTTGAGCTGCTAAATTGACATCCTTAGTTTCCAACCTGCTAATAACAGAGGTGGACAATGATTCCATACTTTCTAAGCCTGTATTTCTTTCTCTTAGTTGATCTTAGTTGACCTTCTTTAGTTTATAAACATAACAACATTCAAAACTCCAAGCAATTCACTTTCAGCTCTGCAAGTCAAATAGCAGGGTTGACTTTGGAAATGCTATCAAAATCTGATAATCTAACTCTAAAGTTCTGCATTTGCTCTGCCCATCAGCATATGAACAGAGCCTACATTACACAACTGAATTTAGTAAAGATATGCTTCTCGCTTGTGCCTTTCCCCCAATGAAATGAGTTTATACTGTCAAGCCAGCAACACTACTGGGTGAACTGATCTGTGGTACCTCATCCTTGAATGCTGAGTCATACATTTCAACATTTCATAGATGCTTAATATTCACTACGGTACTAGAGTATTAAAATCCTTTGTGAAAATTGGAAAAACAGAAGAGGTTGATAAGAGAGGAGAATCAAGGAGCCAAATAGGTTTTTAGCTCTACAGGCTTCAGAATTTGGCTTCCATTTACCAGGACTGTAGTTTAATACAATAAGCTTAATCACTGACAGCATATTTCAGCAAAATCTTCCAGACCTTTTGCATTCCCTTTGATAAAACCATTTTAAACTGTGTCATTATTTTTTACTCTCCTAATCAGTTATCCATTGGCCTTTACAGACTATCAGAAATACCAGTAGCATTTCAAATGCTATCAGAAGCTTGATTTTATTTTCCAGGCCTACCTTTTCTTATTTATCCTGCTAGATGTTGCATTGTAGAAAAAAATGAAAGAAGTAAAAATAAATATGCATGGCATTCTGCTCAAGAAGCCAAATCATATTCAGAAGAGTGTTCTCAAGAGAAATACTTTTGAATTCATGGGAAAATTGTTTTTTCTCTTCCAAATATTCTTTGTTGTCTTGCATATATTCCCACCAATTTTGCAATCTCATAAAATATAGTCCCAAATTAAATTCCTGCTGCCTCTCTGTTTAACCTTTCATAGACAGTGCACTGATGAGAAAAGGAAGATGGATTGTCATTCTCCTCTTGCTGCTTCCTCTAATGATTTACTTGTTATGATCTCTGTAACTCCATCCACAGTGCTATTTATTAAATATCAGTGACAAGACAGAACAGTTTCATCTTGGCTAACATTCTTAGGCCTATAGGATTGTTCTCATGTTTATGAAAGGTACATATCAAATATTTCATTAAAGAACAGCAGAGATAGGCATAATTTGCTAGTTCTTAATTCTCAGTAGAAATGAGTCAAAACAAGGTCAATTTCTCAGAACGCTTTAGCAACTTGTTAGTTGTGACAGTGATGGATGGAATTATTTTTACCCTTAAAAATATATTACACCTTACTTTAGAATATGCCTACAGTATTTTATGTGATTATTTTACTATGGCTTAATTCAGAGCAGCTTGCCAAACTGATTTAATGGTCTGTAAATCCCAAGTCTAGTCCTCAGCTATAAACTAGAGTAACTTTTAAATTCAGTTGAACAATAGCAAATTACAAAAGCAAGGATCTGGTTCTCTCTTAATCATTTAGAGGTTAGAATGACAGTTTCACCTTCAAAATCCACATTTATTTCAGGTGCTGATTTGCATCTATTAGCCGTGCTGTTCTGTGTACATGCAAAATCTCAACATCTACACATACTGTTCATAAAATCACTGTAAGCAAAGGCTCTTCTAATTTGATTTTATAGTTTTGATTTTGCTAACACACTAGATTTTGATGCTATTGACTTCATAGGCTGGAATTTATCCAGTCAGTATATAGTTCTAACTATGACTAGGCATTAAGAAGCAGAGACTACATAGATATGGTGCTGTACTGCAGACATTTACAATCTTACACCTCTCCTCTGAGCTGCTTCTTTTTAGTGATAAAATATGCAGCACTGCTGTCGTGGCACAAATATTATTATTTGCTTCTTCACATTATTGAAATTATTATTATTCATCTTATATTAACTTGCAAAGAATTTCAAAACTTAAGAGTGCTTCATACATTGCATGTTCTGTCACCACGCTAAAAGGCATCTTCTTAGATCTTTCCTTCCTACATTAATTTTTGTCTTATTTGCATAATGTCCAAAGATGAATTTGTTTTAGTCTCTTGGATTTGCATATTTTAACTTGATTACTTTTTTTTTTTCCTGCTAAATCTGGATGATTACAATCAAGCACAGAAAGAATGATACTCATTTTTCCCCGGTGTTCTTGAAGTTCAACAAGTCTTTCTGTAGCAATTAGGTGGTAGGCTTCACTTTCCGGCTTTTGATAATTAGCTCACATTCCAGGATTTTTATTCAAAAAAATAGGCTGGTTTTGGATAAAAAATCCACTGTGTATTCACAAGGGTCTTTCTACTTCTCTTCTTCCAAATTGCTGACCTGCTTTTCTGTGCTGTTTTGCATGAACCATATAGTCATTATATATTTGAACCTACTGCCTACTCGTATTATAGGAGTAGGGTGCTACCAATTCGTCTTTTATTGCATCTACTTTTAACTGGAAACAGAACCCAAGTTCACCATAAAAATCAGTGAACTATTTCCTGAAAAAAAGCATAAATGAAAACTGCAAGAGATTTGCGTAGCTGCAGGCTGAGGTCTAAAATTTATCATTATAACTAATGTCAAACAGTTCAGGAGCTACAAATACATTTAATTTAAATAAGTATGTGTTCATTGCGGAAACTGAGTGCCATACTCACTCATGGCAAACTATGGTGATCATCTCACACAGAAAGTTTTGGCTACAACCTAAAGTTTATATCCATAAACATGTACATTTAGCCATGCTAGAAGACAGATCTAGAGCCATTTTAAGAATGCTTATGGTACCTGACACTATTATTTTTGAAGAGGGTTTGGAAGAGGCAAATAGGTTAACATTTGGAGACATACAACTACAAAGAAAATGAGAGTAAAGCTTCATGAAAGGCATTCTATCTAGTTGCATATATTGTCTGTAATATAATTCTCAGGGGAGAATTTTCATTTCTTACAGGTAGTAGATTGTGAAAATTGAAAAACACTATTTCTGGAAGAAGGAAATTTGGTTATTTGGGATTAACAAAGAATTTAAACTGGGAAATTAAGTTCTAGAAAATATTCTGGCTTTGTGGGTGGAAAAAGTCATCAGTATGCTTCTAAGGACTATATAATTAGAATAGAAAATCATGTAGCAAAAATTTCAGAACTAGTTTATATTTTTAACAAGGCCACTCTTTGTCTTCTAGGAGAACAGTGAAAACCATAGAGGGTGGAAACTGAGTCCTGTTGGACAGCTACGGTCTAGAGAATTTGAATACTGGAAGCCAAATAAAGAAAACACATGAACTATTTACTAAAGAAGATAAAATGGAATTTCTATAATTATTTTTTTTTTAAGAAAAGCTACCTTAAACATATTTTTGCTTTTAAGATGAAAAAAAAAAAGTGATTTAATTATGATTACAAAATATCCAATGACTATAACTTTTTGAGGATATGGCTAGGGAGAAAATCAGAAAGTCTCAAAGAGTCAAGCTACATATTAATAAATAATACCATGAAATAGCTCTCAATTAGATCAGCAAAATTATTTATTCATTTATTCAAAATACATTAAGTGATATTTTGAATTTTCAAAAATACTCAAAAGCAAATATATCACATTTGTCATACACTTGGACAGAGTCACTAAGAAATTGTAGCTTCATTCTATAAAAGCTCATGTATGAACAGGTTTATATGAAGCTTCACTTAAAGCATTCTCCACAGATCTCAGATGGATATATGTGAATTACCTGTAAGATCTATATAAAAAAACATTCTATTTCTTAGTAAACATGAAAAGACTACTGAAGGAAGATTAGTAGTGTCATCTCCTTGGCAAATGCAAAAAAACCCCTGCAATGCCAGTGTGCTGAATGATGGTCCTTCATGATGGTTTGCTCTCCTTTTCAGAAGTTTTGTAACCAACATCAGTCATTATCAGCCTGTGCAGGGCAGATAGATCCCACAGGTTTATGTTAGTGCTCCAATTCCAGAAGCTGATGCTCAAATGGTTGTTAGTAGTAACTTAGTTCACTTGGTGAGGTGGTAGCTGCTTCATTTATTATGTCAATCCAAAGTGTTTTAAGGGTTTAATATATTCCCACAATGTAGAAATTCCTAAAAGGTCTTCTAAAGCAGTTTTGATTCATAAAGTTTGCTTCATAGTTACCTTACGTAATGGTTCCAGGCCTAACTAACACATAATATCTTGTAATAAAAGGAGACTCCAACATCACTATGTGATAATATGGTAAAAACACTTCAGCTTTTAGTATCATGAAGAGAAAATGATGTGCTTTTCCTTCTCACTCAAAAAGAAAAAAAAAAGGTTTGTATTGTAAGGAACTGAAAACCTATGTTATCTTTCCATAGGAGGGCAGGCAGGTGCTCATAATTTCAGTTACCACAGAGAGACTCATAATAGTATGCATAGCAAGCAAACAAGACAAATGAGCGAATATGCAAATTATGAACTTCAACTCACAAACATCAGTACACATGCAGGTTTAGCATGTAGCAGCCATATATTCTCATTGATACTGCAAAACAGCACAGTTTTCAATATAGCTCACTATATCAACAGAAACATCTGTGGAACAAAACAGCACATAACAGAAATGCAGGGGCCTAACAATTTACCGAGAGGTTTTAAGAGTTTTTGCTTTCAAATAAAGGTTTCAGATTTTTTAAAAATTTATATTAAGATATGACATATTGAATGGGAATTGTTAAAAATAATCATTATTCAAAAATGAGTAGATATCTGTAACACTTGTGTAGGTGAGGAAATGCAATTGCCTACTGTTCATATTCCCTTGATTTTTTAAGCAGTTCATTTCATCTGAATATATATGCCACCGCTCACTTTATACAGATTATATACTGCCGCAGCATGCCAAGGAAAGGAAGGCCTCAGAGCAAGTCCCACAATGGACATTCTATGCTACCATTGTGAGAACTTGAGCTTTGTCATCCCCTCTGAATACAAGCTGTTTCTAACTAATGTGAAATAATTTTCTGTTACGTGTACAATAAATATTAAAACCATCACTGCAGTGTGAAATTAAGCGTCTGCCAGCTTTCTGAGAGATATCTGGGCAGTTGCTAATGGAACAGGCATATATATACGTAGGAGTTTCAAAGTCAATCCTTCTGATCAGTGCATTTACTTGTCTCCAAAAGGGCCCCTTCAATGCTGAGAGAGGCAATAAGCAGTAATGGGCAAGACAGCTCTTAGTCACTTGACACAGTGGGTCAGCACATGCTGCTCTACATCTCAGCTATGGAAAGCTCTTAGGGAAGGAGAAAGGAAGAGTCAATCTATCAGTCTCATATGAGGCAACAAAAGACCTAATTGCCAACTTCATCTGAAGATATCTACATTAAAAGAACCTAAAAGAACTGATTCTTTCCTTTAAGCAGCAGTCTTTGCTAATAAATGTGGCTGGTTATACTCAAGTACTCATGGAGAAATATTAAAGCAGAAGATTTCCTTACTGACATACAAGCAAAGGATTTCCGTATCCAGAAAAAAATAAAGTATTAAATTACCTACATTTTTTTCAGACTGGTTCAACAGTCCTGAATATTTTAAACAAATCAGAATTAAGTTATAACCAAACTCTGTACTTTACACTCGGTGTAGATGATAACAGGCCTTGGAGAACAGATGTCCCTTGGCTCATATCTTGTTCCATGTCTACTCTCACACTAACGGCACTGGTCCTTAATGAGGCCAACAGGAGGACAGGATTCATCCAGTGCAATGAAGGTCAGATGCATCACTCTCAACACATCCCCTATAGCACAAAAGCCTGAGGAGAAACGCAGTGGCAGAAATGTGCCTGCAGGAAAATGTTCAGTTGGTTATTTATGTTTGGATAAAGTCATTTACAGAATCTGAGTGGAGCCAAGGGGCCATAAGCAGCCCTAAGAATCTATTTTCTCTTTTAATTTTCCCAGGCATTTCTGAATGAAGGATCTACACTGCACTCATGAAACATTCCCTTCAAAACAAATGTAGTTTTATTCAAACTCATCATTTGAAAGAGGTGGGTGGAGGTGGATTTCTCCAGAAAAACTTCCACTAGAAAATCAAGTTGAAATGTACACTTGGCATACAGTCACGATTAATTTCTCTATTTATCTGGGCTAAAAAAGAACTAGAACTATAAAGGAAAATGGAACAAAAAGGACAAAGAACTAAAGCCTTCAACGGACACCAGAAGTAGTTCTGGCAAATATACAGATTAATGTTAATTCTTCTCAAACCTGAATACTCTGATGCATGCTAATGTTATTTTTGGAATGATTTCCCCTCACAAAGAGGGACTCTATTTTTTCACTTCTGACCATATGGGGGCCAAAACAGCACATCAAAGTCTCAGAATTACCTCTGTGACAGAAATTGCATTTATTACTGATTATTTTCACCAATGACTGGCTAGGATCTCTCTTTGATAACTGCAAACAGAAAGGATTATGTGAACACTGACATGGACAAAACCAAGGCATTTTAGAGGATGTGCACCAGAGAGACAAATGTAAAAGGGAGGCTAGGGAAGCTGCTGAAAAAGGATTCATAGAGCCTAAAGATAGTCTTCCTTCTAATACAAAGGAATCTGTTTCTCAGTTGCATTTTACTATCTTATCTGTCTAAACACCATCCATTAAGGATTCTTGCTATAGCTAAAGATAGGTCTAAGACATGATCTTAAAATATATACTGCAATGAATATGTTGCTTAACTTCCTTCCATCTTTCTCTTTTTTCACTATTTAAATAGTTTACAGTCATCTTCTGTTAGACCACTTTATAGATTTAGGAGACTTCCTACACACAGGTGCATCATCATGGAACTCTTTCAATTAGTTTCTTATGACTATTAGTTTCTATGACTAAGAAACTTCTCATGACTATAGGAAGAGCAAACCAGAAGTTTAATTTTAATCTAGGGCACCTGTAAAAATCTGTCTATGAAATTTCATTTACAACCTTAAAGTAATCATTCCTGCAACCAAGTGAATTAGCATTTGTTACAGCAAACCTACCCGAAAACCTATCCTAATTAACAACGCTTTCTTCATTTCCCACCAGTTCTGTATTAGTCCTCTCCGGAAATTTGAAATAGGTTCAGACACCTATGCCATTTTACATATGCAAACAATTTTTATCATACATCTCAGATTCTATAATCTGAGACACTTCAAAAATCCTCTGTTGATTTCTTTACTTGTAAACCCTATGTGACATATGTAACACAGACCATCTGATTTACACCATATCATCAGTTCTTGTCCAGTTAAGTACTATGTAAATGTATGATTACAACACTGAAAAGAGTAAGAAATTACTAAAAGAAACACAAAAGTTCATATACAGATATTATATGTATGTTCCCTTCCTCAAAGAACTGAACTAAGTCTCAATATTCCCTACTTTATTATATGTACTATGCGTGTCCATTGCAAATGTTTTTATTCTCTGTGTAAGCAATTTCGCAGGTTAGTTTGACTTATTCAGATATTTTAGATCTTGAAATTGTTAATATTACTAGTAACTTTAAAAATATGTTTACATTATGGAAACATATATATTTATATACTTTTTGAACACAGCTGAAAACTCAAGTTATGCTCAGAAAAATTTGTAATTCTAACTCGGTTCTGACAAGTACAAATATAGAAAGATCAGAAGATTAGCAACTCCCCATGGGTGTGCTGGACTGCTAAGTTCAAACTTAAATTTGTTTCAAGAGTTTCTATGTAGAAGGAGGATAATTATTTGTTTTGGTCAAAGATGCAATGCTAGACTCCATTCTTACTTATGCCTTCTGTAAATCATGCATATTTTAACCAGGTAAGATTTTCAGTGCTCTTATCTATTTCTGTCACTTGTCACTGTGAAGATCATTTTAACTTTACAGTATCCAGAGCACCTTTTATTCCTTTTTCACTGCCATGGCACATCTCTACATGATTCTTTCATTGACTGCCCTTAGATACCTAGTGGGCATTTAGGACTCTCAGAGAAATTATGCAATGAAAATCAGTCTGACTGGTTGCAACATATCAGTTTTCCTGCACTCCAGTAAAAAAAATACATTTTTTTTTTTTAAATAGGTCACACATATTTCCCCGCTGGAGGGAGTACACAACAGTAGAATTCAGAGGGGAAAAAAAAGTGTAAATCCGCATTCGTTGTATGCAGAGCAAAAGACAGCATTTTGAAGACAGCCATAAATGAACTACAGTCCTTCAGACAAAAATTTCTGGTGCTAGTTTACAAAAGAGATAAGTTTATACTGAAGTCTCCTTCTTTCTAGTACACAGTTCCCTTCAGTTCACCTGACAAACAGAATTAGTCATATGAGTCACCTAATGGGACAAATAGGATAAGAAGCTACAGTATATCTTCAGAATATGCTATTTTTTATTTAATATTTTTATTGTCTGCAGGTAGTTGCCAGTATTCAACAGCAGACTGAATGTGTTTCTTACAGCTTTAAAATTCACACATTGTTTCAGTACCTGATAACATTATCCACCTTGTTTTCAAATTAAAAGTCATGTTTCAAGGGGATGGAGGAAAAATGATGGATACTTTAGCTTTATACGGAAAACCACATACAGGCCTCACTGTTTCTCCTTTGAAATTAGTTGGGGGGGGGTATAACAGTAATAAATTATTCAGTAGAATGTGTAAAATTAAATGCCAGCTACAAATATTTTGAATATTAACATTCAAGCTGCATTTTCAAAATGCATAATCACAGAAACCAAGGGCAACACAAAATGTTTCCTCATCTGACCATTTAACTGCTTACAATCATTACCTTTAAAACAAAGCCATTAATATAAATAAGAGAATATGTTATTTTGTCCAATTTGATTTTAATCCTCAAAATCCGTATGTTGCAATCCTGGTAATTTTGCATAATCAAATTTATTTATCTCAGTTTATAATTATGTTTTATAATGCTGTTTATATGCAGTTTATAATGCAGTTTATAATCCTGTTTAAACATTTCATAGAATCACAGAATCATTAAGGTTAGAAGCAACCTTTAGATATCATCTAGTCCAACCCCATTGCACAAGCAGGGTTGCCTAGAGCTTGTGGCACAGGATTGCATCTTGAATGTCTTCAGAGAAAGAGACTCCACAACCTCTTTGGGCAACCTGTTCCAGTGCTCTGTCACCCTCACTGTCAAGAATTTTTTCCTTAAGTTCCTGTGGAACTTTTGGTGCTTCAGTTTGTGGCCATTTCCTCTAGTCCTGTCGCTGGCCACCACTGAAAAGAAGTTGGTGCCAGCCTCCTCACTTTCTCCCCTAAGGTATTTATACACATTGATTAGATCCCCTCTCAGTCTTCTCGTTTTCAGGCAGGATCCGTTGCCCAGGCTCCTGTTTATCCTTGCAGCCCTGTACTGGACTCTTTCCAGCAGCTCCACATCCCACTTGTACTGGGGAGCCCAGAACTGCACACAGTACTCCAGACCTCACCAGGGCTGAGTAGAGGGGGATGATCACCTCTCTCAACCTGCTGGAGATGTTCTTCTTAACAAATCCTAGGATCCCATTGGCCTTCTTGGCCACAAGGGCATACTGCTACTGCTGCCTCATGGTCAACTTGTCATCCACCAAGACACCCAGTTATTTAACGATTTACTTGCATGATTTTGATTTGACTTTTGAGGAACATATGCAAATCTTCTCTATATCAAGGTGACAGAAGGATTAAAGGAAATCTATGCTGTCTGTAAAATTTTTGTTTAATTTTTTAGCATCAATCCTGAGTTTAGTGAGTTAAACCTACTCAAGTATCCAGGTAGCTATGCTATGAAAAGACTTCTTTCAGAGCTAACTGCTCTCCACCATCATCCTGCTGCATCTAGACCAGGTTTGCAGGAAGGCGCATTCTTTTTCATTCTGACAACAATGATCATATTCTGCTTGCAGTGTTTTTTAAGTACATATTGTTGTGCTTTTGTATCTAATCACACAATATATTTGAGATAAATCTGACAGTGCAAATGGTGGACTGTTTCTACTCAGCACGCCAAGTGTCCAACTCTTCTTTTGGGGGATGAGAAGAGCCTTGCCTTACAGCAATGATTCTGGCTAAACACTGCTATTACAGTACAGATCACCAAGCCATTTAAGACTGATTTGCATCTGCTCTGCATTTTATGGATGGAAGAATTTTATATTTTTTTTTCTAAACATAGTATATAAATTATAAATGCTGTTATAAAGTTAAGAGTCATTCTAATCAAAAGCATAGATACTGATAAAGAAAAAATAACTACTCAATATAGAATTTATTCTGTTCCTGGGAAATGTCTATGTATTAAAAAAAGAAGTCCAGACATATAAAGACATGTGCCCTTTTCAAGATATGTAAGAACAATTTGAGAAGCCTTTGTTGGAATTCACAAAATACAGGCCCCCAGTCCCTCTTTATAGAAGGCAATGCAGCCCTGTTGCCCACTAAATACTATATTGTCACATTGCTGAGAACAGGCCATGAGCTTTGTACTGACTTTGCCAGGCCTTAGGATTGAGTTTTATCAGATTTACTTTGTCTGAAGTTTTCTTGACCTTCTTCGAGTTTTGTTTTAGTTTTTTTTTGCCATATTAGCAATTTTTCAAAAGAGCAGAAAAACAAATTAGGTTATGAGTAATTTGTTTTATTTTTTCATAACTTTGTAGGGTATAACCATAATCCTACACATACAACTGTAATAAGTAGTTACTCTCTGTAGAATTAAATATTTATGACCCTAGCATAATGACGGTATGACAGCAGAAGCCTCAAAAGCACAGACTCAGACTCTCAGAGGAGCATTGTTATGGGATGATAAGAGAAAAGACACAGGCTGGCACTAGAGAGCTCACAGCCATAAACAGCTCTCCAATGGACAGGTAAAGAAATGTAGACCTGCAGCTAGGTAAAATCAGTCTAAGGGTAACAAAGAGAACAAATATCCAATGTATGCAAAACATACCTCTATGGTAAATTCTCTGACATGGACTAAGAGACCTGTGGAGAAAGAATAATTACCCTATAGGTAAAAAGGATCCTAAGCAGATCAGACAGTGAGGAGGAAGAGATCAGCACTACCATCACATTGTTCTCATTAAAGTACCTAGCATCCTGACATCTCACCCTACCTCCCTGAAGCTGTAAACCCTAAAAACCTGAGGGGCAATGTTAGGGTGAACACCACAGCAAAGGAAGAGGTCAGCACTAGGAGGCATGCATTTTTACTGTTTATTGATATTCTTTTCCTGCAATACTATTCTTTATTTGCTTTCTCTTTATTTTTCCACAACAAATTTGAAGTAATGACAGTTATTTGACTAGTCTGTTAAGTTTTAAGTTACACAGAGAATAAAACTGTCTTTCCATATAAAGTCTGTGTCTTTTTTTGTCCTTAAAAAAATACTGAGCATAAATGAAAGTTCAATTTACATTCCCACAAAATGTTATTAAAAAATTTCTTAGTGTTTATTTGAGTATTCAGTTTTTTTAAGAGAAACTCCAAGAAACAAGCTGCACCTTGCACAGAAACACAGCCAATGGCTTGCTCCTGCTAAAATAACAGTTCCTTCTCCCTCTCAATTTCTGGACAAACTTTCTCAAGGGGTTTCCTCTGTAAAGCTGAAAAATGGTAACTTCATACAGGGAAAAGCCATTCGTCCTACAGGACCTGTGCAAACTCAGAATGACCACAGCTTGCTACAGCAAAACACTGATGCCACACATTAGGAAACACATGCCCTCCAAAACAGAAGCCCCTGCTATATCTATGGACAGGATTACATCTCATCTTCACAGCTTCTATTTTCCTCTGAATTTGGTACCATACTCTTAGTGCTGAAGCTCCTTCATTATTAGACTCTGAAATAAAGAAGCTTAGTTCAGAAGTCTTGACCTCATCCTTGTCCCAGAAACAGGATACAAGCCAGAAGTCCATTGGCCACCTTGACCATCTAAGCATATGGCTGGCTCATGTTCAGCTGTCTATCAACCAACACTCTCAAATCTTTTTCTTCCACACAGCTCTCCAGCCACTCTGCCCCAAATCTTTAGTGCTGCATAGGGTTGCTGGGACCAAAGTGCAGTACCTAGCACTTGGCCTTGTTGAACCTCATACAGTTGTTCTCCACCTATCAGTCCAACCTGTCCAGATCCCTCTGCAGAGCCTTCCTACCCTCAAGCAGGTCAACTCTTCCTCTCAGCTTGATATTGTCTGCAAACTTGGTGAGGGTGCACTCAATTCCCTCATCCAGATCATTGATAAAAATATTAAAGGGGACTGGCCCCAAAACTGATCTCTGGGGAACATCGCTCATGATCAGTTGCTAGCTGGATTTAATTCCATTCACTACCACTCACTGGACCAACCAGCCAGTTCTTTACCCAGTGAAAAGTACATCTGTCTAAGCCGTGGACTGCCTGTTTCTCCAGGTGAAGGCAGTGGGAGACTGTGTCAAAGGCTAAGCAGACCATATCCACAGCCTTTACCTCATCCACTAGATGGATCTGGTTGTAGAAGGAGATCAGGTTGGTCAGGCTGGACCTGCCTTTCATGAACCCGTATTGGTTGGGCCTAATCCCCTGTCTGTCGCACACATAGTCACATGTAAGTTGAAACATTAGAAGAGACTACAAAGAACATGTTCTCTATGTAAAATATTTTTCCAAAACAAGCAGATTGCAAATATTAAGCAGCTGATTTCAAAGCTGCAGGCATTCATCAAGCTATTCATTTTCACTTTTTTTTTTTTTGCACAAGCACTAAAGTCACTTCAAGGAGATCTAGAAATCTAAAGGACTATAGGTTTTGATTGATGTAAGTGCTGTTTCCTTACTGATTGTGCTAATGCAGCAAAATGATAAAATTGAGCTGTTCCATAAGAAGTTTTTGAATACTAGCTGTAATACATATTTTATATTTACTCATGAAGCTGGTAGACTCAAAATCTGCATTTTATAGAAACCTGATGAACTTTACAATGCACTAGAGTAAGAATTCTGATATTAAGAATTAAAAAAAAAAACCAAAACCAGGCAGTATGGTACAATTATTACCATAGGAGTCATAGGAATGCCTCTTAATATTATAATGAACAGAGATAATATACAATGTACCACTGGAGCAGTATGTTCACCATTTCATTTCAAGATAGATACACACAGACGAGGCTTTGCTATAGCAACTAAAAGAAATATTCACACTGTGCATCAGAATTCCAGCCCTCAGAAACCTATAGACATCCCTACTATTGTACTTCCAGGTTTATGTTCAGTTCGCAATCCCTAGTATCCAAAATGCTATATATCAGAGAGTAGCTGAGTCTCTCAGGCACACGAGCTGACTCCCTTGCCAGAGGAGCCTGTGTGGTAGAAGCTGCATATGCACATTCAAGCTCTGTCTCAAAGCAGATTTCTGTACATAACCAGTTAATGCCACAGAGGTTCAGCAACTTCTAAGACATGGGAACACCTGATTAGCACCCTCTGCATTTTGTACCTCAAGGTACACCAAGACACTACTAGCAAAAGCAATAAAGCTACAGTCTTATTGAGGATATTGCCCCAAAAAGCCTTACCAGCCTCCATCCTGAGGCTGATCTCCTCTTTCTTCATTAACTGTACAGAGATATTAGCTTCCTTCTTGGGAGAAGGCAGCAATATTTTGCTTGAGGAGATTCTGTTTGAGTAGCACACCATGTCTGCAAGATTCAAAATAGTCCCTTTACATTGCTGCAGATAGTTGGTCCCTGTGTGAGGGTTCTGACCAGAAGGCAAGAAGGAAAAGTTTGCATGCTTTAACTGTCAAGCACTTGCAAATTCAGGGCTGGTAAAACAGAGGCTGGATCCATCTAACCTAAATTCATCCCAAGTCTCTGCTTCTGTTGCTTCTTGCCTGTTATGTCACTCTCAATACACAAAAAGCCGTTAGGAAACATGAAGGTAAGTAAAACTCCATAAGGGCTAGTTTGAGATAAGACTTCTACTACACCATATTTTAACATTAAAATGTCATTTATTTATATATATATGAATATTACAAGAAAAACTAATTTTGGCTGTGATTTTTAGCTGCCTGAAATCGTATTTCCATTTTTTCATGAAACTAATACAAAATGTTCAAAAAATATTGAAAGAGTAACTTAAATGAACTTCTATAGTAAAAAATGAATGAAAATATACATAAGAATAGTTAGGAGGATGCAGGGCATTAATGAGTCATCACACAGGGATCAATGTGATCAGATAATGCCGTTTATTACGCTTACAAGTATCCATTTTATACTCTAGTTCCCAATGCATGCACTTAGCAACTTATTGTGGTTGGTTGTAGGTCTGAAATCACACATGCAGTTGCAATATCTGATTGGTCTGAAGCCTTTGTCCATGAGGCGTCTTGCGGTTGCCTTCCTCCTGTTCTCTTATCCAGAAGCTGTTTATCCACAATGTCAACTCTGTCTGTTCTTATCTGCTCTATTGTCTGCTCTGTCGTCTTCCTAATTCGAGCTGCTCAAGGACACTGTGTCCTTCAGGGGCTCTTTCACTCATCCCAGTTAAAGACTAGATTGCTCACATGTCCTTGCACATCAAGAATATCCTCAACAGGAGGACAGTAACGAGCTTTTCTAATCAAAATTTTTGTAATCTACAATGAGACTTAGTACTCTGGTAAGCTTAAGTTAAAGACAAGATGTTTTTTAAAAAAATATCATCTGTGGCCATATTTCCCCTGAGTGTATTATATGCACTAGAAAGAATGTTTCAAGGGGGAAAAAAAAATAAAACTCAGAAAAGCCTAATTCTTCAAAATGTGTGGAGAAACCTATCTTTTCAAATGAGCGACTTCTATCTCTGAAAATTATTCAGTTTGTAATTTATTTTAGGGAATAAAAGTTTTTAAAAGTTCAAATGAGTCCCAGTTGTCATGTTATGCCAATGTAACTACATTGTTATGCACAATATATCATTCAATTGACATCTTTGTGGTGCCAGTGGGGAATGAAAGATAATGGATTACAATGAAGGACCTTGAAAAGGTAGGTTTCAGGGTTGAACGATTTCAGTTTAGGCAAAAAAAAAAAAATCTTTTAAAATGTAGCATTCTACTTCCTCTTGTTCATTCTGTTAATTTCCTCATTTATTTAGCTTAAAGTGTTGTTAAAAATTTGTTCATTAGCAAGTGATTGCAATAATGCATGTATTTATTGGTTACCCTGCTTCAGAGGTTATATATTGCTGCCAATGCAATCTCAAAATCTTAAACTCTGAAAATTGCTAACAGTAATCACCTCAACTACATTATTTCATTTTGGTGGCAATGCTTTTTCTGAATTACATCTTCATCTGAAGTATTCTCAGAACAGTCCTGTACTGGACATTTGAAAGATGCTTCAGAAATCTCAGTTTCCTGACTTGATCATCAATATAAATGGTGATAGATATTTCAAGTGCAAACTGCATTCCTTACAGAGACTATGATTTCTTTTAACAAAGATGAATAAATAAAGATGAATAAAAAGAGGAGAGGAAAGAAGCAGAAGAAAAAGAAACACTGAAACATTGAAACAGAAAGAAAAAACAGAAATACTGGAAGGTACAGATGAAAAGAACAGAAAATGAAAAATAACAGAAAGAAGTATGGAAAAGGAAATGAAAGCAGTATTTCACAAGAACTTAATGATAATGCAGATTTTTTCTTTCATCTGATAAGAGATGACATGCTAAGCTGAAGACATGCTTTCTCCTTAAAATTTGTTTAAAAATCTGCTGGACAAAGGATAAAAGTAACAGATTTTTCTGATTGTGGCATTTATTCAAGATCACAGCAGTGTGCTGGCAACACATAAATTCTCTAAACATCTTGACAAACAAGGTAGCCCTCTTTTTCTTTGATCTTATAAAATTAAAAGTATGCACATATATATACATATATACATATAAATAGAATAACTGCATAGCTGCAACAGAGAAAAGGAGATATCTACTGCTAAACAGCCAAGAGTGCCATGACAATATCCTGCTGCAATTATGACTGGGACTTGCACCAGAATCTTCCACCTCTCAAGTGGAATAAGTCTGAGTTGTTTAACTTTTTAAGTCCTCAAAAATGGGCATGAATAAGATGATTTTTAGTTTCAAAGAGGTCTTCATAATTCTGAGTGCTGGAAAGATGTAAGTATACAAAACAGTGACAAGCCGGTGGAGCTCCATCTAAGCTTTCTTTTCTCCTGCCTTTTTTTTTTTTTTTTTTTTTTTTTTTTTTTTTTCCTAGATAAAAGTTTGAAAGTCTTCCAGATATACTAGTCATTATTCTGAAGTGATATTTAAAATGCAATAATCTAAACATGGAGCTCATGGTTGACCCTTAACTAGGATAAATAGACCTAGAATCTTTTCCTCTGTTCACTTTTGCAACCCGTATCTTAATACATATATCAAAGTACTGAACACTCTGCTTTTGCAAAAAAGGGGCTAAGAAGCAAAAATGTTATTTTCCTTGTCTCACAGTAAGTCTCCTTGGACTAGAAAAACAAATAAACTTTTACTTGTCACTTATAAAAACTGTTTTATATGTTAATTTTCAAAGATAATTGTAGATAAATCTTTTCTTATTAGTTTTCTCTCAATTTGTCTCTTTATTAAGAAACAATAATAAAGAAAAAGAAGTCTAGGATTATACTCTCAAAAAGAAATTTTCTCATACAATAGCTCTCAATCCTTCACTGTAATGTACAGGCAAACAAAAGAAGTACAAAAACAATACAGTATAACCTCTATAAAAATGAAAAAAAATCACTGAAAATCACTTAAATCCCTGAATCCCATATAATAGAGAACTGTGATCAATAGAAATTTTCTCCCAAACCAGCCTATTTCCTTTTACTACGCTCAGACTGTAATTAATATACAGCTTTAATGGTCACAAAAAATCTACTGTTATGATTACAATTTTTTGTCAGAAGTCAGGTTATTGTTCTCCAGTACTTTACTTCAGAGTGTTGAAAATAAGACAGCACTCAACATACAGAATCTGTCAGCTGGAGAACCAGATGTTCATCCCTTCTTCCTCACAGGGTAAATTTAAGATATTTAGCCTTAAAATTATTAAAAAAAAAAAAAAAAAAAAAAAAAGATAGCAAACTTCCTGTGGAAAGCAAAGATCTCTTGAACACCACGACCCCATAAATAACCAGACCATGCCTTCAATAACCAAATTATCCTTTCATAAATAATCAAGCATCCCTTCTTCCTATGTAGAAAATTTTGCAAGTATGCTCACCAAATTATTATTTTTATTATTACAATAATTTAGAATATAAGCTCAACATTTAATATTGCCCAGTCAGTATTTTTAATAGCGTCTTTCTAAGCTGTCTAGGGTTGGAAGAAGATTGATGTCTTATTGGTGGTCATAGTGGTAGTTAACCACTACTTTTACAGTTAAGTCAATGCCTGAAGTGCTAGGGCCTGAACCACAGGCCCAAGTCAGAGTCACAGCTCTGCCTTTGTAGAAGCACACAGAATTTACCTGTAAATTGCTTGTGCCATCCTGCACATAGACCCATGAAATTGTAACTTTTGTAGGCTCTGGCCAGGCCTCAGTCCTAGATGATAAGGAAAGTAGTACAAACCAGATGTTACCAGATGAATTTGAATGGGGAGGTGAGTAGCAGGCTGCCTTTGAACTAGCAAAAGAGGCTATTCAAAGGGCTTTCAACTTATGGCCCATGCAAATGAAAGAATTTGAGTTAAATGCATCTGTAAATGGGTCTCATGCTCATTGCAGCCTTTGATAGAAACAGAGAAAGAAGAAGATTCCGCTAGGTTTTTGGGGGAGAAAGCTGCTGGAGGCAGGAATCAACTACACTCCTTTCGAAAAACAGTTGCTGGCATGTTATTGGGCTCTGGTGGAAATAAAACAACTTACAATAGGACATGAAGTGGCTCTTTGTCCAGAAATTCTTATTATGCAATGGGTTAAAAGTTCTCCAAAAACCTATTAAATTGGGCATGCTCAAGAGTAGAATATTATAAAGTGGAAGTGGTATATTCAGGATAGAGCCAAAGTAGGTGTTGGAGGGGTAGCTACCCTTCACGAACAGGTAGCTACAGCCCCCATGAGTGATCAAGAAGCAACTCCCGGTTTTATAGCTGAACAGGAATCCCTAGTACGATGGAGGAAAAAATTTAGACCAGATAACGTCACTGGAAAAGGAACATGCTTCGTTTACAGATAGGTCAGCTAAATATCTAGTAGGAAAGAGGTTTTGGAAAGCAATAGCTTACTGTCCTCATTCATAGAAAGTTTTAGAAATGACCAGAGAAGGGAAAAGCAGTTAATATGCTGAATTATATGCAATTTACATGGCTTTGAAATGGGAAGATTTAGGGGAATGCCATTTATATACTGATTCCTGGTCAGTAGCTAATGGATTAGTCACTTCGTTGCTGAAATGGGTAGCCAAAGATCGGAAGATATACTCCAAGGAGGTCTGGGGAAAAGAATTATGGAAAGATATCTGGGAAATGGTACAAAGAACTAACATGATGGGATTTCTTGTTGATGCCCACAGTAATATGGACATTTTAGAATGACTTTGTAACTCTGTTGCAGACAAGCAGGCAAAGATTTCCCAAGCCAGACTGGAATTCCCTCCGAAGGAGGTTTGTGAAGGCTTGGCAAAATGGGCGCACCAAAAATGTGGGCACCTTGGAGAACAGTCTCTTACAGGTGGCCTCAGGAGCATGGCATTCCGATGTCACTTGATACAATCAAAATTATTATTGTCCTGTGTGCCAACATTTTCACTAACATCCAGTATCACACATTGTAAAAGGGTGGCTGGGTAGAGGAAAATCGCCTGGGCAAATCTGGCAAATGGATTATATTGGACCTTTACCCTAGGACTGAGGATGTAAATATGTTTGTACAGTTATGAACACATACTCTGGATATTTAATCACCCATCCTTGCCAGAAGGCTACCCATCATAGTACTATCTCCACTGTAGATATAATAATTTTGTATTATGGGATTCCATGAGAGATTCAAACAGATAATGGGTCTCATTTTCAAAATAAATTTGTGCAACAATATGCTGAGCAGCAAAATATAGAGTGGGTTTTCCATATCCCCTACTATCCCCAGGCTGCAGGATTGATTGAACAGATGAATGGGCTATTGAAGGAGCAATTGAGAAAACTGAGAGATGGACACCTCTCTCAATGGAGAACCCCAATTCTCACAGATGCCTTACATATCCTTAACAGATGGCAGATGGAATCAAACATGTTAAGCTCATTAATGATATTTGGGTAGTGTTTGTATCACACCTACCTAGAGGGATCTTGAAGGCTGGAGAGCAATGGGGACAGATGGATTTTTTGATGCCTTATTTATAAGCTGCCCAGAACACATGTTGTCCATGATTATTGATGGAAATGGCAACAATAGAATGGAACTCGAACCCTTTTTAACAAGTTTTGGTCCAAATCCAACCTAACAGATTGGGGATGTGACTGTAAATGCCACATGTGAGAGCTTGGAAATGTGATTACTGTGACTCTTATGGTGACAAAACCATTACTGGAGGACTGTTAGGCCCAGGAAGTAAGCTGTATTTTGACTCACGAATTGATGATGAGAAGTGGGATGGCCCCTTTACTCACGGGACCTGGGCCTTGAAGGGACACTATTGGATTTGTGGCCAACATGCTTATTGAAGGTTACCTCCAGACTGGTCAGGGATATGTTATATAGGATATATCAGGCCCCGGTTCTGTTTGCTGTTGCAAAGTCAGGGGACAGGGCTTGGAGATAAGGTATATGAYGATTTGGCYAGAGAAAGACGATCCCTTGACACATCCCTGACTAAGGGAAGCYCCCAAAAATGGGGGAAGGATGAATGGTCACCCGAGAGAATTATAGCACACTATSGGTCAGCTACTTAGAACTCTAGCAAAAATATATCTGGAGCTAGGGAACCCATTTATAATTTGAATTGGATAATAAGATTACAAGCTGTCTTAGAGATAATAAAAAACCAGTCACTGATGCTCTCGACTTTCTAGCTGACCAATCCATGCAAATGCGGAATGCGATTTTCCAACATCTCATGGCTGCCAGGGGGGCCATAGATTAAACATGCTTTGTTTTTCTTTCTATGCACATTCTATGCGAATACACAATTCAGTTTGTTGTTTGTTCCTTGTTTAATTCTGTTTAATTTATATCCTTGTTTAATTGTGACGTACAATTGATTAAGCACGCAATACAGAGAATGCAGGTGGCAATCAGGTCTGACGAAGTAGATCAACCAACAAATATATGCAATGCTTGTACAAGAGCCGTGATTCATCTGTAAGTCAAAGGAATGATTAAAGTGCTAGGGGGCCTGAATCACAGGCCCAAGTCAGAGTTGACTTACAGCTGAATACAGCTCTGCCTTTGTAGAAGCACACAGAATTTACCTGTAAATCGCTCATGCCATCCTGCACATAGGCCCATGACATTGTAACTTTTGTAGGCTCTCATGAGAGTGTTTTTGACTTTGAAAGAAACTTTCCCATCCAAAGCTGGGGCTCTGGCCAGGTCCTGGTCCCAGATGATAAGGAAAGTAGGACATATCAGATGTTATCGCTAACAAAGACAATGCAAGTTTTGCCAATTTGGTTTTATAAAAGCTGGACCCTCCTACAGTGACTTTGAAGACATCCCTTACGGGTGGATGCACCGCATAAGGCCTCCCACTTGCCGGGGAAGTTCTCCAAATCCTCGCTGCAACAGGGGCTCCCCAGTGACTGCGGATCTGGATGATGGTAATGTATTTAGGCAATTGGCAATGGCAATGTATCTTTTCTTAATCACTAATCTCTCTCTCTCGTATAATAATAATGGGTAAGTGCATTACCTTACTTATTTTGTCTGTTGTTAACACCCAGCGCATAGTAAGCTTATTGTTTTGTTAGCTGTATCATTTGGTTTCATATTATTTGATATTAATAGGAAACACAATCTTTCTTTCCCTTGTTGCCTCATTCTTTCTGTCACCCTCCTCCCCTCCCCATCAACTGGCAAAACAATGCCACTACAAGAAAAATGGACATACTTGCCAAGCAGACTTTGATGGATATAACAAGTATGTGTTTTCAAGTGATTGAGGTTCCATTAAGATTTGCACAAGCATCTCTTGCTTTCTGCATATTTTGGTTTTCAACCACACAACAGATTTTCTATCAAATGAGAAAATATAATGAATTTTCTTTCGCACATGAATAAATACCAAGACTGACAGAATTACAGGAGTGCATGGCTGTGTGGAGCGGGAGAAGTGTTCATTTTGGTTACTGTGCACACTTCCGTATTTCTTGTAGTAATGTTTTGGTAAGAGAGAAAGAATTAAATGAAAGTAAAACACAAATGGGAAAAATATCTGACAAGGAAGAAAAAGACTCTCAGAAACAATAGAAGAGAAGCAAAGAAGGAGAATTGTGGAATGCTGTTTTAAAGGAACTGAATGAGAGAAGAGTGCGGAGTTGAATCAAGCATCAACTGAACTTAAGCAAATGAGCCTGTTCTGCACACAGAATACCAGAAACAGTACTCAAGGAACAGACCTTTGAAAGTACCAGTCATATTTCTGCTATTGTCTAGCCATTTATGTCCACTCCTATTTAGGAACAGCTTATTCTGGAGCAAAACTAAATGCTTTGTTCCCAACAAAATGTGGATTAATGAAAGCATAAGACCCTGGGGTCTTATAAAAAATATGATATATAAATAATGCAGTAACAAAGAGAAACAAGTAAACTACTTAAATTTTTAATGAATAAAATAAATTTTATTTTATGAAAATAGAGAATATTTTTTCCCCATGGTACAACATGAAGTACCCAGCAGACACTCATTGAATATACCATGCTACAATAACTATACAGTTCAGATTAAAATCAAACAGGGACCAAATTAGGAAAGCACTAATGATGATAACGTTCTCTTCATGAAATCCTATGACATTTTCAGATCCCTAAGGACATCCCAGAATGTATCAGAACTCTCTAATAACCCAATATTATATGCAGAAGATATGCTCTGTGCAGATTTTTTTAGCAAATTAGTACATGTTAAAAGCAATATGAATGAAAGACAGAGTTTAAGAAAACAGTAATCACTTAATGGGATGAGAAAAAGAAGGAAGTCAGGAATGGAAATAACCCAGGGACTTTTTTAATTTTTATGCTTGTTTGTTTAGATGTCATTTATTCACCTGTTCAACACACTTTTTGAATCTGAAAACAAATATCTGCCCACAGATGCATGCTAAGTTAACTGTTCTCTCTCAAACTCAGGCAGGAGACAGCCACATTGATCCACTGCTGTCTACACTCTCCATTCAGCTACTAAAGTTTTCTCAAATGAGAAGAAAAAGGCAAGAGGATCTTGCTACAAAAAGTTCTTTTCAGGTGTTGGCAGCTCCAGCAGTCTCTCTAGTCTCCTAAGAATGAAGATCTCCAAATAGATCACAGAAAGTCAACAATTCAATGAATCATCTGCAAAAGTTCTTGAGATGTAGGGCAATATGCAGAACAATTGTAGTCTTACCAATTAAAGAGAACTTGAAGCTATGCTTATCAAACCTTACAAAATGGACTGAAAGACTGATAACTCATGTCAGCATACATAAACTCAGATCTTAAAATGGTTACCTTTACTGCAATAGCAGCTGGTTTATAGATTATTTCATCATTAAAAGGATCAGTATTGCTCTGATGTGTAAAATCAGACTGACTTATAATGAGAGAATGACCAACAAGAAATTAAATGCAGAACTTGTTTAGGTAACAGCAGTATTTCTTAAGGACTTCACTGTGAACAAGTTTACTTGCAATTAATAAGGCAGTATAATGACCTGTTACTCTTGTGGATGAGTTCTATTCTCCCATAGGTATAACAGGGAAAATAATAGATGCAATTAATCCATTGCTTCCTTTACTACATACATGATCAGAAGCAGGCAAACAGTGGCACAGAGAAAAGGGAGCAGGAAGAAGAAATCTTTTAATCTACAGAAAGGTCCTCAAGAACAAATAGTCTTAAAAATACATGGAGTAGTGATGCAAACAAGATTCAAATAAACAAACAAACAACAACAAAAAAGTGTTATTGATGTCAACAGGCAATATACTTAAGAAGAGTTGCAAAACTTCTGTCCAAATTGAGAGCTAAGAGATAGGAACATTTATTTTACAAAGGGCACTCCTATCTTACAGATTTCATGGAGTTCTTTAAAGGAATAAATAATTACAGAACAAGCGCAAAATCAATGAATTTGGTCAACTTGGATTTCCAAAAGCCTCTTCACAAAACCTTTTTAAAAAACTAAGTGGTTACAAGATAAATAAAAGGATACTCTCTTGGATAAGTAAGTAGTTGAAGATGGGATAACAGCAAAGACAAATTAAAAGTCAATTCTCACAAACAAGTTTAGAATACCCACTGAATTTTGCTGTCAGGCATGCACATAAACAAAATGGAAAACAGTGTGAATACTGAGAACATAAACTTATTGCTAGCATTATGTCATTCATGATCATAAACATTAAGGCTGAGTGTGCAGAGCTATATAAGGACATTTCAAGACTGACTGGGCAATACGATGGCAGATGAAAGCCAACATTTATAATTGTTAAGTCATGCATAGAGAGAGAGGGAATCCTAACATACACATACAGTTATACAGACAGGCTCTGCAACTATTATTATCAATGTGATATAAATCTGGTATTTTAACAGATAGTTTTATTAAATCTCAATTCAACCATCAGAATCAGAACAAATCTATATCAATATTAAAACCACAGTGAGCCTCCATGAATATTGTGAAATATTTCAACTACTTCTTATCAAAAAGAGCAAGACCTCAAGAAAAGGATGTTAAGGGCAGTCAAGATATAGAATGGC
Organism: Eudromia elegans; assembly: GCA_003342815.1. Lineage (NCBI taxonomy): Eukaryota > Metazoa > Chordata > Aves > Tinamiformes > Tinamidae > Eudromia > Eudromia elegans. The sequence goes on along the minus strand of PTEX01000332.1, from coordinate 468,097 downwards.
TGTCATAATATGAATGGCTAATCAAGGTAAGATAATTCATCTTGATAGTGAGATGACAATGAGGAAATATGATGTATGCAAAAGAAATCAGATAGCAACTAGAGTCAAACGCTCACTGTAAAAAAAGAAAGTTGTTACATCCAAGGTTGTTAGATTAAAAAAGAAAAAAACAAACAAAAAAAGAACACAAAGAAGCATCTGTACCTGATGAGGTTCCTGTAGAAGCTAGCATTCCTTTTCCATATATTCTTAAATCATTTATTACTCTTTCATATGTCACCACCTGGTTCAATTAATTCACAGGATGACCTAATTATTCTCAAAAAACAGGTGTCAAATAGTATGGAGGTCACTTTGCTCATAAGAGAATACTTGGAGGAAATAAGTACTACTTACTCTTGGAAACCATTTCAGTGGTAAATCACTGTATCTATAGTTCAGTATTAGATATGAACTATTTCAGAAGTTCCACATCCAACACCTTTTTTTTGTTATTTTTTTTTCTTTCACCCTGGCTTATGCTACTACAGTTTTACTGTAGTGAAACTAACATTCTCTGCTACTAGATAGAGAATTCAGGTGCTCTTGGCATACAAGAAGCAGAGGACACTTTTACATAAGGCTTTTCTCCCCCTCCATGCTTGGGCTGAGAGTCCAGATCCCTTACATCTAAAGTTGCAGTCCAAAGCCTTGTAGTAGATGGTTATGTTTTTTAAAGAAGGCTGTCCTTCAGTTATGAAGGCTGAAGTCAGCTAACGATTTCTCTTTTACAAAACCACAACATTTTTCAAAGCCTCATAATGGTTCAGTTTGGTGTATGTTACTCATAGTTTTATCTTAACAATATTTGTTAAGAAATATATTACCCATCTCATTATTAAACACTTTCACAAAAAAAATGGAAAATGAGGGTCAAAGTGTAAAAATGCAAATGTTTAAAAGAAAAACTATAAAATTATTGCAAGATCTAAAACTTCTTAGTTAAAGTCTTCTTTCTGGTTGGATATGATACTCTCAGAGATAACAAGAAAGGAAGGAAGGAAGACAGAAAGACATAGAGTATTTACCTTAAGTGGAAAAACTTATGTGCCTGAAAATGTTATTTAATTCAAATACTGAAATAATTTAAATGGTTGAAAGTGTTATCAAGTGTCCTGTTCAACTATACCTTGATTTAAGTTTCTAAAATACATCAAGAGTTTGATGCATTCCAATTCCTATGATTTGATTTAGAAGGAAACAGTTGCAGATTCAAATTGTTAAGATTTACTGTAAGTACTTGAATAAATGAATATAGAATGGGTTTGACAGCAGTAGTTGAATCTTTGGTGGTGACTATACAGATATGCTGAATTGCTTCCATAAGAACATTGATGCATTTTCAGGTCTTCACAAGATCTTTTTTATAAAGTGTTATACAGTTGCAGTGTTATACTTTTTCCTTTAATACAATATAGTTCATTACTACTAAGAAAGGATGATGCAATCAGACAAAGTATTATATTGAACTTGAACATTATCTTTTTCTTGTCTTCAGCATGGCTTAGCAAGGTCCTCATCTCCTTGCTGATTTTCATATTCTGCTGTACTTCATCTTTCAGTGGACAGGTCAGAAAGGACAATTGTTGAAGATGCATGGAGAAATTATTATTTCTCCTCCAATATAATGAGTAAATAATATACTGCAAGGAAAGTCAAACTACAAAATCATGATGATTTCCCCAACTCAAGTAATTCAAATAAATCAGTAAGTCAGTATTATTTTAGAATGGAATTCTCCCCACAAGAAAGCCATTGCCTTTGAAAATGCCAGTTGCTTTAGAAAGCAAGGTCTTATTGCATGGTGTTTGTGACAGCAGCCATGAAAAAAAATCAATCAAAGGTATTTACTCTTCTTAACAAGGTGATTGAAGCTTGAAGTGGTGACGCTGAAGATTATTTTCTTTCTCCAGTGAATTCTCAAGATAAAGATCAGCTAATAATACAGTCTTGCACAGGTGTTACCTACTAAATAGCAGTCAACCTTTTCTTGGCTAAGCCAACACCTTTCACATCACTTACAAGTGTTGAGGCTATTTGTGCAGTCTCTGTGAGGTCAAAGATGACCTGAGCTATCACTCTCTCATCTCAGCTGCTCCTGGACAACAGCAAGAAATGGCATGTGTCTAGACACAGAATCATAGACTGGAGGTAAAAGTGACTTTTTTGAGTATTAACCAATACCATCATGCAAACAGATCATACACTTAACTTCTGTCACAAGAGCTGAGATTGATGGGGAAAGAATTGGGATGATGAAAAGTAACCAAGGCATACTTTATCCAAAAGAGAAGGATGATGTTGGAAAACTGCATAGTAACATGTATGGTATAGACTTCATGCAAAGAAACATTTTTTTTTTTCATCTAGAAAACAGTTTTTGAAAGGTGCCATCTACACTTAGTGTTGTATAGCGTTTTAAGAAAAGGCATGTTTTCTGGAGCTAGGTAGCTAGGTTTTACCCTTAGGTTTTAATCCTTCCCCCGTAATTTAACAACTAGGTAGAAGACATTTCACTGACAAATTGTCATTGACATTTCTAGTGTCATTTTGTCTGTTATAGCAAATAAACACTTTCTGGGAACACTAAAAATTAGGGAAAAGAGGCAGGGTAAGTATCTATGACTTTTCTTTACTTCAAGCTTCTACAAAGCCTGTAAATTTATGAGCAAAAATGAATAGTCATGAAGCAGACAGTTTACATTAGTTTTCCAGTCTTGCCCAGGCTTTACCAGTTAGAATTTACAATGAAGTGTAGGATGGAGAATCTAAAAGCAAAATGATTTTTTTTTCTTCAGATTAATAAGTTAGTGTAGCATCCTCACAATATGTTTTAATTAGACTACAGCCAGGCACTCTGTCTAAACCAGGAAACTTTATCTATATTTTCAGGAAGCATGTTAGTGATATTTCTTTTAAAGTTTTTTTTTGTTCGTGGTAAATATACTTCTCTTATTCTTAGCTTGAAACCATGTGTAGAAATATACAATTGCAGGCGCTTGTATATATTGCTTCAACAGTATTGCCCCCCCATCTGTACTGAAAGCTTCAATGTTATTATCTTCTAAAAAAAAAATCTACCTTGAATCATATAGACCAACCTTAATTTGTGATGTATTCTGATTTTTTTTTTCCAAAATTCTTCTCCAACTCCATCTATAAAGGTAACTAAATAAAATCCTTACACAGGAAAAGTCAGATTATGCCACTAATTCTGAACAGCAACATATAATTTTTAAAAATCTCCCCATTGCATCACCAAAATATGGCAGTCTATTATGCTTTCAGATGATTGCAATATTTTTATAAAATACTAAATCAAGATTTTTTTTTCAAGCAATCCCCAAAGGCCAGCCTAGACTCTAGCCATGCTAGGGACTGACCTCTGCAGTTTATCCTCCTTTGCATATACAGACATTGGATAACTAAAACAACAGGCATGATCAGAAGGCTGATCAATTGCAAATTGCCTGAGAAAAAAAGATTGGAGAATTTGCAAGTAATAACAACTCCCAATTAATAAAGAATATGTTGCCTTCTCTTTTTCTCTCCCTTATCTTGCTCCTTTACCATAGTAAACATTGTATTCCCCATTTATTTTCAATTTTCTTCTTATTTTACACCTACAATAAAATACCAGTAATCTGAATTTTGGTAATTAAAGAGTCAATGCCCAGTGTTATTACTCACTAGTTTTTCTAGTACAATTAGACTAGAAAAAGTCACATCCAGAGATCAGTTCATTCACTACTAAGATAAGAATCTTTCTCGAATTTCGGTTTTCTCCACTAATTACAGCATTAATGCTGCAGCTCCATGACAGATAACCAACCTAAGGTAGCTTACCATGCCTCCCTTTCTTTTCACTTTTGTTCCCACCTTCTTCCTCCAGCAATGTTAGATCAAAGAAACACATCAGTAGAGGTTAAATTAGTGGCACAGAGGTAGCTTTTTAATCTAGCTTAAAAAATATATATTTACTTATATAAAAAAAAGAAAGATTTTGAAGTTTTGTGTATATCACACATTGAAAGATCACTAAGTCTTTGAGTCTTTAGATGTAATTAATCTAACCTAAGTGTTCTTCTATCAAGTTTCAGTATATTTACTGGTATATGTAAATTTACACCCATTTGTGAAATAACACACTCCTGGCCTTCCCAGGTGGCTAATGCCACTATAAGCAGCTGCATTATAGATTTTATATGTTGTATAACTGAAAATCCATTCAAATTATTAGTATTAATCATTTGCTAAAATAGATGTGTGACTACATGTAAAAATAATGGTGCTTATACATTATTTCAGTATGTCATTTTTTATTTACAGAAAAATAAGACTATTGCAGAATTCCAACATTCTACCTTGTTATTAAATTCATTTAAGTGTCACTATTAATGCTGAAAAAAAATCTGTACCTTTATTAATTCTTAGATTTTTTAAGCCTCAGAGAAATACTTTTAAAGGTGTTTCAATAGATGTGGGAACAGAGTAGGAAATATGCACATTTAATTTTTGATGGAATACTATTATCTACACTGTGCAAGAGTGTGCTTTTTTTGCCTTTCCAGAGGTTGGTCTGCCTAGATAAAATTACTAACAATTGGAAATATTCATTTCAATCAAAAGGTAAGAGCTTTTGCTTTTGGCGATAAGGTCTAGGGAGTCTAATGCAGAAAGCTAAAGGCGTTATCAATGAGTCTAACAGTCCTACAAAGGCAAAAATATCTATGAATAAAAGAATACAAATTAGAATTGTACTTTTATGGAGTGCTTCTACCACACAAAAACAGGTTTTGAATCCACAAATTATGGATTCCTGCAAAATCCATGAACTATGGTTAATTGCTGCAACTTAGATCAAGATATACATAAATAGCTATAATTAACTGTAGCACTTCTCTGAGAACTGCTGAGTTCATGGTTAGTTAATACAGTAATCTATGCATGTTTTAACATGAAGGTTTTGGTGAACATTCGAATATGACTTCAGGACTTTTTTTTTAACTTTCAAGATGAAATACCATAGTATTAAAGTGCTTTTTTCACACTGAACATATATAATATCAGTAACTGGGTAATCAATAATCAGAAAATATTGATTATGAAACCATATTTTAAGTTTTACTCTTCTATGTATATTAGACCAGTGACCTGGCTATCTCTTATTAAATATGGAAGATGTACAAATAAGACTACAATCTTCTCACAAATTAGAAAACAATGCTTTTATTTTGAATGGAAAGGTATTTCAGAAACTTCAGCTACTACCTTCCACATCCTGAGAGCAGAAAATTATGACGTACAAGAGGGAAAAAGAAAAAAAACAAAAGAGAGAAAGAAAAATAAAATAAAAAAGAATCCTTTCTGAAATGTCTGATTTCCTTTTTGGTTTTATAAGAGAAGGAAAACCCTTCAGATTTTACGTTGCAGCAATTTAGTACTGCTCTTTTATCAGTCCAGCCATATTGGTTGGCAGATTTTTCTTATTCTTCTTTCTTTCTGGACTTTGGACATTGCTCAGACATGACAAAACAGCAGATAGGCATCTGCTTTTTCTATCCCAGCTTTTCTTCCTTAAAGAGGAAATATGAGGAGATTGTCACTAATTTACTCTGTCCTAGAATCCACATGCCAAACCACAGTCTGGCCTGACACACTTAGAAAGTGGCACAGTGGATTTACAATAATATCTTCTAATTAATCACCCTCCAGAGTTTCATCTGGAATTAATATCACACACAACCACATTTCAAATTGTTTTAAAATCAAGTGTGCCAATGTACCATTTTTCCTACTTGGATAGTCTTTGGATTTGGCAATAAAGCTGGCTGAATTCTTGCCAAGGTGACTCATTTCATCCAGACCTCTAATTATATTTAGACAATTAAGGAAAGAAGTGGAAGCAGTTCAATAAGTCAAGAGGATTTTTTAAATAAAAATTTGTCTGGTATAATCAAAAGTAATAGTTAGCAAGTAAAATGCTACAAATCTAAAGCTAATGCCTTCTGAAGAAAAATAAAAACATAACCTGACCTTTATGCAATTAGCTTTATGCAGGTTGGTTTTCTGAATGACAAAGCTAAAGCTGCTGAAATGAAATAGGAGAATGAAAGTGAAGTCAAAAATAATTCAGGCCTACATAGTCAGTGAATAAAGAGTTCTATCCCATACAGAGACCATACCTCGAGCCTCAGCAGTTACAGAGTCATCACGATGATCTTTTAATTTCAGATAACTCCCTCCATGTTGTTTTCTCCTGGGTCCTGCTATAATACTTCAATAGGTTACATATGGTTAGTGTGGTCAAGCCTTCTAAAAACCACTTCTAAAAAGCATTTGACTGGTTTAAGTCAACATAGCAGTGAACTCCGCTTAAAAGTACAATTATGTCTCTTTGCCGTAACCTTTGCTGTGAAAATGTCCTGCATTTTTCCTACGTCAAATTTTATCCTTGTCTACTAGTTCCCACTGCGAAGAGTTCAGAATAGAGCTCTGCATCAAAACTAAGCCATATATGCTTTAGGAACCAAAGTACTACTGAGACTCAGCAGTTGTTTACACTTAGAGAAGCTGCACAATTTTCCCTCCAAAGTATTTGAGTTAAGAATAAAACACAAATAGTCACTTTTTTTTTCATTTAAAGCATATCATAAACAGAAAATCAGTCTCTATATTGTACTCCAAACAAGCAGAGCTGTAATAACAATTCACTTCCTTAACTTCATTGAGAGAGCAGCACAAAACAAATGTAGCCATCAAAATAACAGAAGAAAATTTTTAAGTATTTATTTTTCCAGTGCTATGAGTAGTGATTCTCGATATTTGGTTGAATAGTTCATTTTCACTGGAAGACAATTGAAGGCAAATATAATAATTTTCTGAGTAATTTTTAAAATAACAGACTGATTTTCTATTATTCTAGAGAGTGCATAGTCGTTTAGATAGGGCAGAATGGTCCCAGTTCTGCAATCTCTTTAGAGTATATGTCTGACTAAGAGTGTGAATAGTCCCATTGATTTTAGAAGGAGTACTTGAAGTCTCCCAGACAGACACACTGAGGAACAGCTGAGTGAAGCAGGACTTGAGCAGAACAGATATTGCTTCTGTCAAACCCAAGTGTCAGCATTTCATGCTACATGATGATATAAATGTTTCTTGTAGAGTTCAGGACAGGGTCCTCCTATTCTTACTGTAATTTCTAGATTGAGTTACAGATCCGTGCAAACTCCTGAGGACATTTCCAGCTACAGTATAATCCTCAGCATAATAATTAAGGCTACAAAAGTCTGACAGATAGCTGAAACAGTCTTAAGTAAATGAACACTTATTTTAACTGATGTGGTATGTGCATGCCAACATATTCCTGCATGGATGTATTTGTTAGAAATCCAATAAAGTACAAGATTGTGAGAAAACCCTATATCAGTTAAATAATAAAACATAAGAAAGACTGTAAATTGTATGGTAAGCAGAGAAATATTAGTAAGACTTACAAACTGATCAAGGTGACAAATCATAACATTTTTAGGGCACAATTTCCATGTTCTGAGCAAGAATTTTTCTGTATTTCTTCAAACAAGGTCTTCTAAATCACAAAATTACATTAGTGTGCACAGCTCTAACAATGAGTTTGTGCTCTCAGATTTTGTAACACTGTTCTACATTTTCCCATCTCCCTTGCTTTCATCACTAGCTCCATGCACTCAGCTATACTTTGCCACTTTTATGTCTTGACACAAGACCAGACTGAGAGGTAAAGGTGGTTTGTGCAAGCTCTTGGGAAGGTGGTCTCTGCCACCACCTCTTGGTGAACTGCTGGAAGAGAACAAGTCTAATCTATATCCCTCTTTCTCATTCCCCTTTTCAGCAGGGACTTTCCGGGCAGTTCTCCAGGTGTTAGCTTTCACAACAGGGAAAAATGTAACAACCATGCAATGAAACTACTGAGTGAAGTGGTAGGGGTTTTCATCAGATATGTTAACCTTACTGTCTGACAGGCAATATAAGCTTGAACTTGTCCATCAACTTGTTCCATGAACAAATCTCATGGCAAAATCCAGCTAGATCAAAGTGTTTCTATGTGACAATCAGGTATTATCACAAACAGGCACACCACAGCTAGGGACAAAAGTGCAGCAAGTAACTACATGGAGGCAACAGTCCAAAAAGCGAGTGGCAAAGTACTAACACCTCGGCACACCACTTTAAAGTACAACAGCTTACCAAGAGACATGCAGCAAGCAGTACTCAGCACTCTAGTTAAAAGTACCCCAAAATATTCCAAGTTTATTAATACTGAAAAAAAAGGGGAAAAAAAAAAAGAATATTCTTTTTTAAGTGAGAATATAAGTCAATGTTCATTTCAAGAATGGCCAGGCATTTAAGCTTAACACTTCTTATTCCAACCTTACATCAGTGTGCTATTGGCATATGTGAGACCAAAAGATTAATATCTACACCCTAGAAATACACAGTAATTTTGTTGCATTTGTTTCCCCTTTCCATATTGTTTTCCCTGCACTTGTCATTCTCCAAACACCCTCTCAGTTCTCATTCATAATTTTCTATTAATTTTCTTAAATATCTCCCTTTTTTTGTGTCGTCTTCATCTTTATTTAATCTATTAAATTTGTTATTCTCTTATCTCAGCAGTATTTCCTTCAGTCTTGTAATTCCTTGTCTATCAATCTTTTTTTCTTGCACAACTCACTGTAGGTATCTTCTGTTTTCTTTCTCTTTACCATATTAATCTATCTCCTCTCCTTGTGCCACCACTGTCTTCACACTGTCCTTCGTGAGAGTGGTAGCCATGTCTTTACAGCCAGAAGTCTAGCTTAACGATCATAATGTGGCATATGAATCTGTATTCAAGTTAGCATTGCACACTAAATTAGACAGAACATTCCTACCATCTGTTCAGAATGGCTGTAAAGAGTTGCACAGACGTCAATTTCATTGCACAACAACAAATTTTATTGGTTTTGCTAACCCCTGGGACTATGCTACACAGTGAGCACCATCTACTGGTCTCCAGTTATTTATACATGTATGTAGATACAAAGCATTTCTCTCTTCTTGAACTTAATAAGATTCTTCTTTAAAGATTTTTTTTAACTTAATATATACAAGGTCTATAGTTAGACAACTATTCAGATATCTACATTTAATATCTACATGTAATATCTACATTTCTAGTCTGGAAGATTAAAAAATAGTGTTTAAAACACATTACTTTTAATTATACACACACACACACACACATAACTTACAATCAGAATTAGTACACATACACACACTACACACATTAATTGTACTCTTGGCTTTAAATTACCTGCCCTTTCCATTTATCCTAAGAAAATCATGTAAAAAAATGCAAAAAAGGCAACATGACAACAACCTTAATTCCCACAGTAGTAACTTTGGATAGTGCAGAATGAAGATATTTTACTGATATTCTGAAAACAAACAAACAAACAAATAAACCCTCTTATCTGAGGTTCTGAACAGGGAAAGTCTCTAAACTATGAATTTTTGTTTAATTTGGACAGGTATTAATTTGATTTGTTCAGGTATTAAGTGTATATACACATCACAAGCAGAATTGCATAGGAATTTTAAAGGTTCATAAGAAACAAACCTTTCATGGGCTTATAGTAGTCTGTAGGAAGTATTTTAATTTCTTACAAATTTTATACTTTCTGTGACAAAAAAAATATGGAAAATATTGTCTTTAATCTTCTTGTGATCCAAATTACATTACTTCATCCTATTATATCAAACTGATTTCACCAGTTACACTCCATAACACAGCAGGACTGTATCTGCTGATATTTCGAGGTTGTTTCTTCTCTGTTGCTATCACTGTGGTATTCTGTGTGCAGTTAGTTTACAAAGCACAGCTTTGTAGGATAGTACAATAGTGGGAATAGACAGGAGTTTCAGTCCAATTTAATTTATGATCAACATCTGATAAAAAGGTAGAAGAGGTTCTTGTTTAGAACCTTTAGTTGTAAGGTAGGGCAAAGCTTGGACTCTGCACAGAATGAGGAGTTCTTTTACTAGTTCTCGTGTACTGTAGGGTATATATCTAAACCAAACTACTTAATTAAGCATGGCCAGGAACTTTGCTTAGCACTGAAAGAAGCAGTAGGAAATAACTTGGACCTGTGTTTTCTTAGGCCATTGGGAATGACCCTCTGAGCTGTATCAAAAACCTGTTTGGGATTAGCTAATTTATACTTGGGGAATGTAAGAACAATGTAGTAGAAGGGACAATCACATTCTAGTGCCTAGAAGTGCTCTTTGGCAGTGATTAAACTACTAGCATAGACATAGCCTTAGAGGATTAAAAGTAAACATAATTCTAGAGACAGTTTAATCAAGGTGCAATTCCAAAGCTGCATATTGTGCATTGGGAAACCTGGCACCTCACACCAGTTACATTGCCTTTTGTAAAACATGTCTACAGTGATATTCTATAGTAAAAAGAAAAACTGCATCATTGTAATTGTTTAAAATCATTGGAATGTATATGTCAGTCAAACTTAAAATTCAGAGCAGCACTTCTGGTCTCTAAGAATGTAAAAGAGAAAAAGGGCACAGGGGGGGCAGAAGAAAGAGGGGAAAAAAAAGAAACACAAAAAAACCCAAATACATCCATGGATATTCTCCTGATAGCAGCAACAGGAGTTCAAGTTCTATAAGAAAATTACATACCACACTAATCAAGAGGTAGTAAAATATATCAAACAAATTGTGTTATGAGAATAAAATACTTGTTTAATTAAATGCTTCTACATGTTTTTTAGTGGGTAACAGCACTAAAATATCAATAATGCTAGGTTTGACAGAAGAATCTTAGGTATTTTGGAAGAATATCCAAAAGAGAAGAGCCATAGTTCAGAAATAAAATCCATGCAGTATAATGACAAGCTTTCCTAAAATTTCCTTCTGGATGAAAAAAACATTTTCATAGGAAAGAATAAGTTCCTACCTTAAAAGCTCATTATCTTATGAGTCCTAAAATGATCCTGTGAGGTAGTATGTGTAAGGAAATCTGATGTAGTCCTATTACCCTGATAGCTGCATTCTTAGAGCTTTTCTGCAACTGAGATTATGAATTAAGCTTACATCTTTTCCTGGTGTAATATCCAAGCTTGAACTCTCATCACCATAAAATACTCCTTTAAGCAAAACATTTTGTTGATCTAAAAAGCCATTTAATTATACTGCATTACACTGGATAAATGAAAATTCATTTATTAAAAAGGTTACCAAGCTTTGAAAGTTGATTCCTATACAGTCCCACTACTTGTGCCAAATGTAATTCAGACTTTCCGTTTTCATTTTTAAGTTTATGAAAGTAAAACATAAAGGGCAGTATTTAATTTGTATAGTAGCGATTAGTTTGCAAGAATAAGTCTTCCTCAGACCAGTAGCTCTTCCCAAGATTCCTTTTTCCATGCTTTCCCATAAGATTTTACATATGCTTTTAAATAGATTTGTGTATGCATCTCAAAGCTCTGGAAGGCACTTTTTAAAAATTGTAATAGAAAATACATCAATATTTAAACACATTAGATGCTCTTGAACTTTTACCTTGAGCAGTTTTCTTCAATCTGCATAAAAATGTATTTCTTTAAAGGCTGAGAGGAAACTGGAACATGAAGATATATACTCTCAAAACAGACATGCTTAATGCTCACTTTAAGGAATATTTTAGATAGATATAAAGCTCAAGTTCAGGGAGAACTAAATAGAGCATTAAGGGCAAGTACTACAATTAATGTTATGCATATAGAAAGCAGAAAGCTAGGAGAATTATTTCGATGAAAGTTTGACCATCTAAATTTTGCCTAAACATAACTGTAGTACTTCAAATCTGCATTTGCAATTCTGAAAACTGCATTTCCTGTAGAGTTTTCTTTCACAGCTTCTCAGTGGACAAGCAGAGTTTTAGGAAACATGAGAAGTTAAAATCAAATGAGAGGTCCTTCACTTGCATCTCAAAAGCAGCCTTGCCTTAACTGATAAAGCAGTTGGGGTATCAGGAGGCTCGATTCTTCCTTGAACTTTTTGCTAAACCATTGCAGGCTCTCTCTCCTATCCCTCCTTTCTAGAGCATTGCTTCTCCAGAATAAACCAGATGCTCTCTCTGCTTGGACTGAAGCTCCGCTAGAAAGGCTCTGTTTCTGTGGATCTCCAGTGTATCACCAAGTATTCTGGGAAGCTTCCTGTATAATCCTGGCATTACTTCTAAAAGTGACTGCAAAATTAGAGCTACTGTGAAAAAAAGAAAAAACAAAACAAAACAAAAAACCAGTATGTTAGAAGTGAAAGCCTCAAGTATCTTCCTAAAGGAAAGAGGTACCTAGCACTGGGCATATATTTGTAAAAAGAAGCTTCTGACTACTTTTTGCAAGACTGCCTTTACACTTAGGAAATTAGAGCATTCCAATTCTCACTCGGCTGTGATTGCCAATGCACTCAGCAAAGATTTGTGTTTCCTGTTGAAGTTATGAAATATCATCACCACAGGCTCCTTTCAATGAACTTGAGATTGATTACATAGATTCTCAATTTTATTTTCAATAAAAATGGCTGTTGAATTGCTTGGATAGTTTAGAAACCTATTAAAGAAAGTAACTTCCAGAAAAAGAGGGGTTTTTTTCCTTCTTCCAGACACATGCATGTTGGATATGTGGCTGGAAAAAAATCAAAAGAATCAGTGCAAGAATCGCTACAGACAACAGCTCCCTTATGCTTAGCTATGCTTAGATCAAAATTACAAAACTTGGCATTGCAATACTGCAATAAGAAAACACGAAAGAAAGAAAACACTAAAGAAAGAAAACATGAAAGAAAGAAAGCAATGCCAAACCCATGGAAACTGTAGGTCAGATGAAATAGCAAGATACACAATGCACAAGTCCCATTTTAATCTCTTAGGCTAGTGACATTAGGAGTTAACATCACCAGCAACTCTCTGGCAGTTCCAAGCTCACAATAAGGATGTCTCAGTTTATCTTAGCATTCTGCCATGGGAAGCACAGTGAGCTTAGGAAAAGAATACAAGCTATCTCCTAAATGGCAAATATGTAAATGAGCCAGAGAAGAGAGATCTTTTTTCTTTTTTTCCATTCTAATTTATTCCTTAAAATACAATTATTCCTTGGTTTGTAAATCAGCTAGAGGGCATCCCAGATTATTACTTAGGAAATGAAGGCCTGTACTCCACAACAAATATAAGTACATTATACTAATGATCACCATAAAAACAGATTTTTTTTTCTTTATTTAGTGACTTATCTAATTTTGCATAACATGAAGTTCAAATTTATTTCTTTGATCCAAGGGCTGTTATATAATCACAGAAACTGGATATGGAATGAGCTTAATAACTAGTCTGGTTCATTTGTCTGTAGATACAGGACAGTTCCTCATAGCTCTTCCAACTATTATATAGCACTCAAGATCCATATAAACAGATTTTACTTAGATTCATAACACACATTACCTTGGTACTAAGAATTTTCTTTCATATTCATCGTTTCTTTACTTGTATCTCTCTCCTCCTTGTAGCAAACTCTGCACCTAACAACTTTCTTTGTTGTAGGGTTTGCAGGCTACTTAGAACAAAGCAGCTCTTTTCAGCCAGATATTGATAAGACTCTCTGTAACCAAATTTTTCTGCCATAGAGAGCCTTATACATTTCGAACTGAAATTTTTCATAGTTAGGAAAGAATCTGAAAGTAATTTAAGTCCTTAACTCCATTAGAAAATTGGTCCAGTTAGAAGCCTAATTATCTTTGATGATTTGAGCTTTAGATCTTAGGAATGCTTATTTTTAGTAGCAACAAGGCTTTTTCAAAAGGGCAAGCATAGCACTTAGAAGTTCTTACTGAAATCTGTCAGATGCCAGATGCACAGAATGATTTTTTTCTTCTTTTTTTTTTTTTTTTCAGTAGTCACCAAACATTTAGGCAATATTTTCTTAATGATATCCAACATGCAAAGACAAGAAAAGAAGCACATTACTGTCAATTCAAGGATGAAAAACACAGGATGCTTTCACAATTTAAATCAGCTACTAGGGAAAATAACTTCATGTATATTACTGATATCTTTGCAGAACAACTTACATCCCCACTGCCATAGCCACTGTTCGAAACTGAAAGTTTTATAATAAACTTTGCAATAAACTTTATAATAAACATCTTTGTTAGCATGCTAGCTTAGAAGACTTGAGTGCAGTGTCTGTGGCAGTTTCAACTACAAAACTCAGAAAAGAATAAGAATGATTCTTTCAAATGTGGAGGTGCACATCTTTACCACAGGTGATGGCAACCAGAACCTAAAACATATGCGTAATATTCAGGAAGATCACAAGTAAATGGAGCAATCCTGAATAAATTAAAACATACGCAGTCAACCCACATATTGAGCAAGATAGAGGAGATAGAAAAGGTATATAAATATTCGTACTATCATTTGATAGAAGCTCTTTGGCCACTGTAAACTATATGATTGAGTAGAATGACCTAGGAAAATGTTCTTTAGAAGCCTCATATATAAAGGATGTGACACTAGCCTGAATTAATTACTTCCTTAAAATGTAAGAAATCCAAGCCATACAACAAAGTGCGTATCTCTCTCAAAGCAAGCAAGTGAAATAGCAGTAAGAGGAAATAGAAATTAAAAACCCCAAAACCCAACATCCCAAATGCTGTAATTTGAAGTAGAGCCAGTAAGCCGGTAAAGTAGCCATTATCTGGGTGTATCTGAGAGCTAGATACCAGAAACTAAATTTAAATTGGACACGAAGAGTATCTAGTGTATTGTATAAATTCTAAAGGAAAAATGTTGGTGTTTTGTACTTGAGAGAAGGAAAGATGGGAAAGAAGGATAGAAAAAGGGGTCAAAGAGAGAATGAGAGCAGAGCAGGAAGGAAAGAGGCAAGACTAAAGAAGGAAGATGCCAGAATTAAATAAATAACCATCTTTCTAATAGGGAAAGAGAGAAACACTGTCAAGACATCTGTGAAATGTATTTCCCATTCTTGATTATATACTGCCAAAATCCGGCTTTCTGGGCATAAACCAACACTTCTACTAATTCTTAGATCACTTTTAGTCCTGGTAACTGTACTAGTGCAAAAAGACAATATTACTGACAACTATTATTTTTTCAGAATGTCTAGATCTCATCTATTCTCATCTGAACACATCACTTCTTTGGGTTAAACTTTAAATGATAGCTAAACATTAAATTGAGGATAAATGGGCACCTGGACCAGCTGTGATGCTCATTGCTTTCAGTGATTCTGGGAAAATGTAGATTAGTAGATGAGCATCTGCAATAAATGCTGTTACAAATTGCTAAGAGCTCCCAAAAATATCCTATTGCCCTAAGGGTCTCTAGCCCAGTGAAAGGCATAAATTTTGTAAAAAAAAAACCCAAAAAACAAACAACAACAAAAAAAACCCACAGCCCTGATACTACTGGAGGTTAAAAAAAAAAAAAAAAAAGAGAGAGAGGGAGATTAAGGGCCCAAGAACTGTCTATAAATCAGACCTTCTGGATAACTCTTTTCCAAATAATTCTGTTATACTCTCCCTCCATCACCAATGGACAAAAACATCCCCTTTTTGGCATTCCTTTCTGTGTGCATTCCACGCACCACCTGCTGGTCTGTAACAGAGGCAAGGGGCCTGAGCACCAGTGATCACCGCCTCCTGCAGGTTTGTCCTTCATGACAAAGCTTTAAAAAATACAAAAGTTATTCTCTTACATTGGCAATGTTAGCATAAGAATTCTTGCTGACTACTTGCATTCTAGGCCATGGCTTGATTACTGATAAGGACTGTGACTGGACCCCACATCATCCAGAGCTTTGGAGTTAATCTTCTTCTCAAGCAATACCCAGAAAACTCTTGTTTTAAATTATAGATACATATTTTTTAAATCATGCAAAAAAGATTTGTTTTAATTTTAAAAAATCTATTTCTTCTTTAAATACAAAAAACTAAGTGATGGGAAAGAAGGTTTACTCTACATTTCTTCCATTTCACACTGTAGATAGGGCTGTTCAGCCAACTCACAGATTTTCCTTCTGAATTTTAGGCCCTTAGGATAGTTCCTACAGTCTCTAGTGATGCTGGCTTTTGGTTCTCACCCTGCTGCAGTTTCTCAATACAGAGGAGATGCAAGCTTCTCAATTCATGCTGTAATTCCCCCCTAAATATCCTCTGCAAACTCTCAAATCTCTTCCACATTGATCAGAGTCTGTAACGCATAGACAGGAGGAGTAACATCCCATTTCCTTCCAGAAGATTTCACCAGTATGTCTTAAAGAAAGAGAGTAAACAAAAATTAAAGGGATACTGGGACAGGAACCCACTCTCAGCATGATCTCATGCAGTATATCTTGGCATGGCATGTATCTGCAATTAAACTGCTCAGATGGAGGACTATCCCTAGCAGATCTGTGCAGTTCTTTAATACTGCATTTCTGTGTTACCATATGCCAAAATGGGATAGATTATGTTGTGTAAATACAAATTCTGTTTCTTTACTCCTTCTGCTTCCTGTTTTGAGTGCATCACATGAAAAACTATTACCAAATATTTTACCATCCACAATTGATACCGTTCCCTTTCACAGACCAAAAGTCTGTTCTGAGACACTGAAATAGCCACATGATAAATTCTATGACTTTTTTGCTCACACAAGATATTTTCTTGTCCATGAAACCCCCATAAGGGTGGAAAAAGTCACTTCACACAGTACCAAATAAGTCTCTCCCACGCAACAAGCCAGCTTAAATGCATCCCAGATCTAGCTTTGCCTGGTGTTAGTAGTCTCAGAAGATGAGCATTTGTGCCTTTCAGCCTATATCTTCATGACTAATCTCTGTAAGTGCAGTTGGACATTGGTCTCGAAAAGATGACAGTTCCTCAGAATAAAGTTCCTCTTCCCCTTGGTTCTCATCAGAAGACAACACTGATGGGCTGCCATTTTCTAGCAATGGACAGCAAGAGAATCATTTTTAGTCAGACACAGAGCTAAGCTGGCACCAGGTTACTATTGCTTGTGTGTTGAAGCCCAGTTACTCTAGCACTTTTCTACTGCTTCATTTCTGGGAGGGTCACACAGCGGAGCATTGGTCTCACCAGCACTCTCAAGAACAGGAATACACATAAATTTGAGTTCTTGACACATTGGAAATATCTTCCCACTCACCAGTCTGTCCTTAGCACCATTTTGTCCAAAACAAAAATCAAAACAATTCTAACCCTATCTCTGTTAGCATAGACAATCTTACTAAGAGGTAAGAGACCGTGCTAAGACTGACCCACTGACTTCAGAGAGATATGCCTCTGTATTTCTGGGTAGAGGAATTTGCTTATCACTAGCGACCACAACAGATATTGCCAAGCCATAACCTGTTTCTGCTCTTCAATGTGGATCTCTGTCACTATATCTGCAAGGCATAATCAGATGGCACAAATATTTCTAATAGTGAGCAAAGCTTTTCTTAAGAGACTAGTATGATTCTCTGTTATAAATCTTACCATCCTCCATTGACATATAAGCATCTATGCCTCCATAGTCAATTCTGAAATTCTTCAGTTCTACATATTTCAAAATATAACCTACAATATAAGCTTAAATCACAGTTTTACATTTCAAAGTATTAGGTTTGAGTTTGATCTAGGAATTGGCTTTTCAAACATGACTTTTACTCATCAGAAGAACTGGACAAATTAAGTTAAACCTGTTTAGCATTAAAAATGACATTGTGAATAGAAAGCTTACACACCACAAAAATATTAATTTCAATAGCAAAACTGGTAGAAAGGCTTCCTCTACAACATTCTGCTACAGATGGAAGGAAAAAAACTGCACAACATTGACTTCTATCTCTTAAAAATAAATAATGTCTATGTTTAAATCACTGCCCTGAAATAGTTCTATTCCTCTTGTTTTTCTTTCACAGAAGATTTGTGGGTGTTTTATTCCTCTTTTCCCTCCAGCTTTGTTTCTTGTTTTAACCACAAAGACCTTTTCAAAACCAGTGTTTTCAGATACTCGATAAATGAGAATCAGAATTATAATTTTAATAGCTGTTGTAGGAGAATTTAATAGAATCGCATGTTTCTCTAGTGAAAAGTATAAAGTGAAATGCACACTACACATGAGATAAAACTGCACTAGGAAGTGAACTTAGAGACATTTAAGAAATTTTTAATATAGGAATAGTGCACAAAGCTAACAATATAGTCAAAGATGTATAGCAAATTCCATATTTGTAATGCATGACTTGATACATTTTCCTTTGTTTTTCCCTTACAATTCTTGAGATTTTTTTTTTTTTTTTTTTTNAGAGAGTTTTACAAGCCCAGTTTAATTGACTGCATGGACACTTAGAAGTCAGAAAGTGATGTAGAGCAATTCCTTTCTGAAGAAGTTTACATAACCAACAAAAGCAAGTTGGCTGTTTCGATGAAATAATGTTGTAGATGCAGAGCTATTGCCTCTGCCAAACCAACAACACAAACAAAGAAAAAACATTACATGGTGCCAAAACATGAGTCAGGATTTTTCTAAGAATAATAATAGCAACCTAGGTCTCCTCATGATCCCAAGGAAATCAATATAAACCTCCTATTAACTTTCAGGATAAGAAACAATTCCTTAATTAGCAAAATCATATTCATGTCTAGTATTGAGCTAAACACGACACAGATGTCTTTAGCTAAATTAGTTCAGAGAATAGTATTAATATTCCTCATGAACTGCACAATTTGAGAGACCAAGTTCATTTCAGTACTTAACCTGAAATTTGGTAAATATTTTTAAAAGAAATCTTTAAGTAAGTAGCTTCAGATTTCTGAGTCACCTGTGTAAAATATTCAGTTCTCAAGCATTCTGTGCTTTTCACAATATTCTTGACAGAATAGCAGGTATTACAAAATACAAGTAATTCATTTAGAAATATGTTGGGGTGTTTTTGTGAGCCAAGGGTACAGGGCCAAGAAGCCGATAGCTGTCAGTTCTTAGACTACTTTAAATTAAACTTTTAGAATGCTTTTGATGAGCAATTAATACATTTTTGAAGGAATGCCTGCAGTCTTGAAACTAACAGCTGTGATTTTTATCCATGAAAAAAATAAATAGCATTAGGTCTACAGCTAATTAGGGTAATTACGCCTTTCCATTTCAAACTACAAGGTGAAAAGCTGGAGAATCATGTCAATGAGGTAAGTTGGACTGAGAAAGGGAGGGACTTCAAAAGGAAGCTAAAGACAATAAGACTTTTCTTATCTTTTTATTAACAGATAGGAATAAAATTTCTTAGTTAGCATTTTTAGCCAGTGAGGGAGGGGTTCTGTTTATTTTATTTTTGCTTTCAAATGCTTTAACTTATCAGGACAGTACAGGACAAAGTGCAGTGACAGGACACACTTTCCTGGCCTTTTCTGCATTTTAAACTAATTGTATGTTTAGAAATGTCATCAACGAAAGCCTTTAACCAAATGACTAGCTTTAATCTTCAGAATAAAGCTGAATTATGAGCCTCAGGAAAACTTTTATTTTCATGTTTTTAAAACTAACTGCCTATGGTTATAGTGAATTAAATGCATTTGGTAGTGAATGGAGTTAAGTCCAGCTGGCGACTGGTCACAAGCAACATCCCCTATGGATCAGTGTTGGGGCGAGTCCTGTTTAATATCTTTATCAATGATTTGGATAAGGGGATTGAGTATACTCTTGGCAAATTTTCAGATATCACCAAGCTGGGAGGAAGAGGTGATATGCTTGAGGGTAGGAAGGCTCTGCAGAGGGTTCTGGACAGGCTGGATTAATGAGTGGAAACAAACTATATGAAGTTCAATAAAGCCAAGTGCTAGGTACTGCACTTTGGTCCCCAAAACCCCATGCAGCACTACAGATTTGGGGCAGAGTGGCTGGAGAGCTGCACAGCAGAAAAGGATCTGCGGGTGTTGCTCAAAAGCCAGCTAAACATGAGCCAGCAGTGTCCAGGTGGCCAAGAAGGCCAATGTCCTTCCTATAGGACTATCAGGAACAATGTAGCCAGCAGGATCAGGGAATTGATCATTCCCCTGTACTTGATGCTGGTGAGGCCGCACCTCAAATACTGTGTTCAGTTTTGGGCTCCTCACTAAAAAAAAGACATGGAGGTGCTGGAGCATGTGCAATGAAGGGCCACGAAGCTAGTGAAGGGACTGGAGCACAAATCTTAGGAGAAGTGACTGAGGAAGTTGGAGCTATTTAGTGTGGAGAAGAGGATGCTCAGGGGAGACCTTGTCATTCTCTGTATAACTACCTGCAAGGAGGTTGTAGTAAGGCAGGGGTCAGTCTCTTCTCCAGAATAACTAGAGATAGGACAAGAGGAAATGCTCTCAAGTTTTACCAGGAGAGCTTCAGATTAGATATTAAAAGGAATTTCTACACAGAAAACGTGGTCAAGCATTGGAACAGGCTGCCCAGGCAAGTGGTAGAGTCACTGTCTCTGGCAATATTCAAGAAATGTGTAGATGAGGTACTTAGGAATATGGTTTAACAGTCATGGTGTTGAAGAGTTTATGGTTGGACTTGATGATTCTGAAGATCTTTTCCAATCATAATGATTCTATGATTCTATAAAAAAGCAAAAAATTTCTATATATCCTCCAACAGTCAAATCCAGATAATGCTTCACCCTTGTTAGTTAGATACAAGGTTAAAAAATATGATGGGGAAGGGGAAAGAGAGAGGGCGAGACAGGGGAAGTTGAAATATCTCTCTCTTTCTCTCTCCTTTTCTGTCTAAGCAGGAGATTCAATATCCCAGAGCAAAATTACCATAAGATAAAGACACTTGTTTCCACAGCAAGGAAGTTGTATTTCCTTTCTTAAGGAAATCCTCCCTTAAGGAAATCCAGCATATACTCCCTGCCTTTCACCCATCTATGAAGTCATTGGCAAATTTCAAGCAAATTTGAAACAGGGTAAAATTTTCTAAGGTAAGCATTCACACATTATGTGAAACTCTCCAGGCAAACTGAATGCCAGCACTAACAGAACAACAAGCACTGCTCATTTGAAATATGTGTTATGTCAGCAGCCAACCAGTCAGTGGACAGTCAGCAAGTTCAAAATACATTTGGTACATTCAGTAACTGACCAACATACCCCTCAGATGGAAGAAGGCTCAGAGGAGAGGCCATAGATGATTTGTCCATGAAGCTCAGAGAAGAATGCAGGGAGTTACTGACCACAACTCTTGCACAGAGATCTGAATTTATCTCAATCCAAAGATGAGCAGAACAACAGAAGAATTTTAAGACGAGCAACAGGCTTGAGTCTGTTTCAACTCACATACTCCTTCATAGCTACTGGATGGTGAGCGTGTTAGAGAGACAGGAAGGTAGCAGGAATCATATCTGTATTGTGATTCAACGTATATCATAATTGCTTTATTTTGCAACTCACACTTGAGCTGTGGTTTCAGCATATTGCAGTATGCCTCTACAAAATCTTAAAATCCTATCTACATGGGATTATGTAGCATCAAATATCTTCAAATAATTAATTTTGGTATTAAACATTACACTCTCCACATGGAGTATCTAGAAAATCTCCTCAGAGAGTACTGAACCCTACCACTCAGGTATATATACATTGTTCCTCGCCTAGTAAAAACACAGCTCAATGGGTAACACTAATGAAGCAGGGACCTGGGAGAGATGAGAGCGCTAATCTTTCCTCACCCATTTTTAGCTTTCCCTCAATGGGTTACTCTACATCAAAACCCCACTGATGCAACAACGAAAAGGCATTAACGTGTAGTTGCTTGCTTAAGCTTGAATTATTACATTTATAAGTACAATCAGGCTGAAATGCAGCCTGATATGATACCTATGTCCTTTCAGGTATAGTTCAAACTATTTACTTAACTATCTCCTAAGTTCAGGAGGGAACAGGGAACTGACACAATTCTGAGTATCAGGAGAAAAGCGAAAGGACTGACACAATTCTGAGCCGCAAAGTCTTGTCTGAAAAGGATCTCTGGAGGTCACTAGTCTGATTTCTGCTTGAAAAGAAACCATTACAGCACAAATCAGTCACAGTTTTGCCCAGAAAAGTCTTTAAAACCTCAAAAGAAGGAAATACTATAACCTCTCTGGGTAACTGGTACCCTAAACTCTCTCTTGATAAAGTTTTCCTAATAACCAGTCTGAAGCAACTCTTGGCCATTGCTTGGTCACATCTCCTGACACTACTGAAAAAAGTTTGTCTGTAGCCTTTGTAGCACCTCTTCAAATAGCTCTTGATAAATCTGTACTATTCTAAATAGACCCAACTCTGGCTCTCTCATTCTAGCTCCTGCGCTCTTTGTCAGGACCTTTTTCATATCTCACCACTGGATCCTCTCCAGGTTCTCACTGACCTGTGGAATCAAGAGATTAGCAACTATCACAATATTCCAGATGCAGCCTCAGTAACTGAGTAAAAAGAGACAATCACTTTTTACATTCTGCTACTCATTCTTCCTAATGTATCTCAGTATGCAGTCTGCCTTCTTTGTGATGCAGCTATACCATTCACTCATATTCAGTCTGACATCAACTGTAATCCACAAACTCTTCTCAGCAGGGCTACAGACTCAGTAGTTCCCAGGTTGTATTATTGCATATGTTTATTCTGATTGAGATGCAGAACTCTGCACATCTTGCTGAGCTTCACAAGGTTTCCAGTGATGTATTCTTCCAATTCTCATGCATATGTCAAAAAGTGCATGTTTAACACTGTAAAAAAAAAAAAAAAAAAAAAAAAACCACCAAAAAAAACCAAAAAAACCCCCAAAAACTCCTTGCAAACATTTCAGAATATTTGGCTAAAATTTCTTGTGATGTATATACCAAAAGTCTGTGGTTTAAACCAAGCAGTAAACCAGGAAGCATTGCTTTGAAATCAGCCTGCAATCCCAGACTTGACTTCAATATTTTAAGAGTTCTGCATTGATCTGTCACTATGATCTGTCACTTCAATGACACAGTGGTCTCTGTAGTGTTTTGCTGGTGCCAAAGTATTCTGCTGCTCACAATACCATATTCCTGGGAGTAAATTCCAAGTCCATTGCCCAGGTCTCATCGAAAATCGATGGTAACCAAGGCCTAAATAGAAAATAGGAAACTACTTCCCTGGTAATTTATTTCCTGTTAAGCAGCTTGGATTAGTAAATTCATCCAACTTAATAGAAGTCAAACAGATTAGAAACAGAAAAGCAGAAATGGAAGACACTAAAACTTAGCGTGGCCTATAATTTAAAATTGAGGTTTATTAATAGATTGCTACAAGTAAGACCAAGTCATCTGGTAAACATACTGCTTTTGGGGTGTTTTGCCAGGAGGTCTAAGTTACAGTGACACCCAGTCTATTAAAAGCCTTGCTATGAAGGCAAAGGGAGTCATAGCTTTTGCTTGAGAGAAGGTTCACTACCCTTTTCCACCCAAGATACCATCTAGTCCATATATATCCTAATCTACATAACCTCTGTCAGAAATAGAATTGCTGATGTCACAGCTCTTTCAGAGACGTAGTTAGTATTGGTATTATGCTTTTCTTCCTATAGCCACAAAGTACCTTTATTCTGCTTTGGCATCTCCTCAGCTAAAAGCATGCATCTTTGCCTCTATCTATATATGTTGACAGATCTGGAATCTTATTATTTACAATACTCTGATTCTCATCAAAAGACTCCAAACTACAAACTAACTTCAATTCTGCAAGATTAAAAATGAATAAATCTTTGTTCATTGAAGAGGATCACTGGTAGATTTAAATTCTAAAGAAATATTCCATTTTCACTTTATTGCCTCTCGCTAGACCATCCTGTAGAGGTAAAGATCTTCAATGTTAAGTATTCTGCAGTGAAACTGCAAGAACTTAAATTCCATAAAACCAGAAATTTCACAGAAGTTATAAACTGAGCTTGCCAAATGCAAAATTCTAGACTCTTGCAGTACAGTCAACTAGATTTCTCCCTCTCCTTCTCTTCTCCTTCCCACAAACTGTGGCAAATAAATACAATACAAGAATCAGAATATTACATGTAGCCTTCTCCCAAAGAGGAAAATATTGTATTCTAGTATCATCCAAAGCCAGTTCCAAAGCAAAGCACATTATCATTTTTTCATGTAGCTTTACAAGAACTGAGTATTCTATCATATTATTAGGGAGAAATTTTAAGAGACTTAAATGAGACTGATTTTTTTGTTTATAATTTCACCTTAGCATCAGCCTCATTCCAAGTCTGCTTCCAAGTCTCCTATATTCATTTTTTTAAAATATACTGTAGTATAGGACTATAGGAGTATAAAATAACTCTACAGAATGATAAAGATTTAAACTAAGAATTATATTTTCCATTGTCTTTCTATCAGCAGAATAGTAAAAGCAGCAGTGATGTATTATTCCTTCCACTTCTTTTATTTTCTTTACTGAAGACACATACAGGTTAATCCATAAAACCATTCAAATGTGGTGATTTGCGTCTGACAATTGCACTGCAAAGGGGGAAAAAAAACTTGGTAAGAGTTGAATCCCCTTGTGTTCCAGGCAATCTTCAGCAGTTAGAGGGACAGAAGGCAGCTGGACTAATCTCTTAGTCGGGATAACAAAGACTGTAGTAGATATAGGCTCAGCTCTGGCAGTACCGGCTTCACAAACAGTTTGTTGATTATAAGTCTGACTGCCTTCAAAACAAGTAGTCAAATTTATGAATAATATCACTTATTCAAATGCAACTTTTACAAAACAGGTTTTGGATGTCAAAACAGGAAATTCTCTACTACAGCATGAAGTACTTAGTTCGCACTAATGTACAAATGCATAATAATCACTTACCCAAGAAGATGGGAGAGGACTCTCAACCCCATCTCCTCAGGTGGCATCCCAACCCAAGCAGAGAAAGACAGGTTCAACCCATCAACCCATCCCAACCCGGAAGTTGTAATGGAGTCTTCCTCCACTTAGAATCATTGAATGCTTAAGGTTGGAAGGGACCACTAGAGGTCATCTAGCCCAATATCCCTGCACATGGAGGGTTACCTAGAGCATGTGGCACAGAGTGGCACCCAACTGGGTTTTGAAGATCTCCAGATCTGAGCTCAGAACTGCACACAGTACTCCAGATGTGGCCTCACTAGGTCTGAGGAGAGGGAGAAGATTACCTCCCTCGACCTGCTGGAGACTCTGTTCTTAAGACACCCTAGGATCCCATTGACCTTCTTGGCCACATGAGCACGTCCCTCTCTGCAGAGCTGCCCTCCGGGAGGTCAGCCTGCAGCCTTTAATGGTGTCTGAGATTATTCCTCCTCAGGTGCAGGACCCTGCACTTTACGTTGGTGAATTTCGTAAGATATCTCACTACCCAGTTGTCCAGTCTATCCAGGTCCCTCTGGATGGCAGTGCAGCCCTTCTTCCCTCTTTACTTAACCTTTTTTATATGTGTGTGTGTGTGTGTATATATATTTATTTATTTACATTTAGGTGGAGCTTGAGTGACTATAGTTATACTTACTTTTTTTACTGATTGATGGAAGTCTCTTGTTTCCACTTAAAGGTATAGTTAATCAAAAATTTAGAAAGCATGCAGTGAGGAGTGGTCGTACCTTAGAGGCAAGTAACTTTTGGGATGGAAATGTGTGTTGGTATTTTATTGAAGTTATAATGAGCAAAAGTTCCAGTCTATCCAAAGAGCGGCAATGATCTGCCACCATTGTTGGCCTAGCATCAGATAACCGATCGCACTATGTGTTTTATGACTTGCATGGTGCAACCAGGATGCCACCTCCGCAAGGAATATGACAGAGTTTGGCTTTCTCCACTCTGCTCTACTTTTCATTTACTCTTCTAATCATGTGCTGGAAGGGCTTGCTTAGGGAACTGTGGAGGAGCAAAATCTGGGCATACCAAGCATCCTGGAAGTGGCAGCTGTGTCTCACCCCAAGCAAGCCACTTTACAGTGGCTATAACTTCTTAGGCCCTATTTTTTCTCTAATTTCCCTTTTCTCAAGCAATATTCTCACACTAATGAGACCTGTATATTTGCCACTTTTACAGGCTGTATTACCAAAATTCTTTTTTGAACTTCAGCAAAAAAATTTTGAATGAGAAAAGTGGCCCAGAGCAGCACACATTGATACTTCCTACTTGATGCTGCTCACAACTTGAACAGCATCTAATGCATCTCAGCTCTGTTCCATCTGTAACATGGCACAGCTTTGAATTCACATCTTTAATCACCTAGCTTCTAAGCACAGAAAAATTCACTGCTCTACCTCATAAAAGATGTGCACTACGCAATGATGCTCTATCAAATCATAATGTCATTTCTGAACTACAGCTAAATGAAGCCAAATCTTCAGTTTCTATCTGAGCAATGTCTGAACAGGCAAAAGATTAGGATACAAGCTCCAGTTCATCTTCTGTTTATTGCATCTGCAAGTCTTGGCTCATACACCAAGATACTTTTGACCCCAACCCTTTTTCTCTAGGGAACATTCTTCTGCAAAACTTCAAGTGGCATACTGTCTACAAACTTGCCTATATGCTTAGACAGTGAGTCTTCAGGTGAGAAAAAAATAGCTCACTGCAGTTTGTCATTCTTCTCAAAACTTTACTGTGATTACATTGCACAATTTTACCCTTAGAGGTCAAACACATAAGAAAATATATACTTTTTAGGTCCCCTCTGTCCTAGTTGAAACACAATTGGTCCTCAAGCCTTGCCACTGATAACACCTATGCTATAGCCAAACTATTTTCAATATCACTGCACACAAAGCTGCATCTGTCATGATCTTGCATCCAATTTAATGACAACAAATTGCTGTATGAATGTTGCAGCCTTTTGGAGTGGCAGCACTTCCAAAAATATCAGGCTTCATTCTTCAGGGAGTCAAATCTGGATCGCATTCACAGGATAAATATAAATTTAAATTTGATATTGGAGTTAAACAGCATCCATGATTCCTTTTACTTGAATATGACTGAGAGAATAACAGTTTAACAGGTCTTTATTGTGTGTATTCTTCAGCTGCAGAAATTCTACTACTTTTAATGTCCCTTCTTAAACATACTGTAAATGATTTAATAAGAGGACTTCTATCTTCTTCTTTTTCAAGCATCTTTAGCAGAAATAAAATATAATCTTTAAAGTTCAATTACTGCACTGTGTTACCATAGCAACTGCCCAGGAGAGTCTATTAAGCAACCTTCAACAACAAAAAAAAATATTCTATTTAATTTATAAATACTATAAATCTTCACGTTTTTGAACTTCACATTTTTGAAACTTAAAATGGCCACATTGCTAGTTTCAGGAAACTGATACTGATAATTGATTTAGCTTCAATAAATGTAGTGGAGTATTGCCAATTCACATCTGTCAAGGCTTTAACATTGTTTAAGATGTACAGCAATGTAATTCGGAGAAAAAGTTTTATTTATGCTATCTAAAATGAACAGGTAACTCTGAAAGCAAGTTTTCATCAAGTGTTTAACTTAGCATTAAGTCAAACTGCATTCACTTCATACTGTTTTTCCCACTGAATACTCAAGATGAAGTTCCTGTCCTGAAAATAGTAAGAACATGCTTGCACACACAGTTTTGAGAGTATGGTCTAAAATGCTTACATTTTATGGCAAGACCTGTTATTAGATACACATTAAAAAATACATCAGCCTACATATTTGCCATTTTATTTTAACCTGAACATATTTAGTCTGGAATCTTTTTCTTTCCATCCTTTCCAACAGGTACTAGAACATATTTAGACCTCTTAGAGCAAGATCTAAAAAAATCTATAAAAGATTTTGGATAGATTCCCAAACTGGTTTTGCAGCCTAGATCCCTTTAACTTCCTTAAAGAAACAGAAGCGTACATACATAACCAGGCTGAAAAGCCTCTGTGACACATTGGCCAAATAATTCTGTATATGTTCTGTTCTCTATCTTTTGTTTGTTTGTTTATTCAGTTCAAAAGGGAAAAAAAGTAATAGGAAAAGAGGTCCAGAAGGGATCTCAGGAGTGCACTCAGGTTTATTCCTCTGCCAGAAATTATTTATATATTTGTCTACATTTTTATCATGTTCTTTCTGCTGTATTCACCTGACCTTCAACAATCATAGCTCAGAGGTGATAAGTTTTCTTTTTTCTTGTAAATAGAGTGTTGAAGATAAGTAGAACTGAAATCAAAATTAATAACACAGCATTAAAGCTTCAGTACTGATACATTTTCTCATGTAGTGCCAAATTTTTGAACACTCAAATATAAATCTGCAGGTTATTAGAGCAGCTATGAAGAAGCAAGTTTTACTTTTATAAATCTACTTTAATGAAGAAAGACAAAGGGAGTGACGTGCCACTCTAATCGACTGAAAAGAACAACAAACAGAGGCCAAACCACTTCTTGAATTCACAAAAAAAATTGGAAAGAGGAAAAGTTTTCTTAAATATGGATAAATATGATGCCTCTCCCAGTGTATTGACAGTTTCTTCTACTACTGTTCTTAGTCCAAAATTTTCTGGCTTCTATTAAGCTTTTAATCTCAGGCTACACCTGTTCTCACTTACTGTATGAAACTTACAAGAACTTGAAAAAATAACTTACTAGGATTTTGTACTGAAAGTTCAGATATGCCTAAGATGAAGTTTAAGGAACTAAAGACTGTAAATCATTTAAGAGTATCTCTACTCAGGGTCAGCTCCTTCAAATCCATATGATTTAAGAGCTATGATTTTCAGAATCAGTTAGCATAAGAACATTGGTTTGATTCTCAATCTTAAGATTTGATAAGCTACAAAGAAATTAAGGTTTGTTTCACGTGCATCTGTGATGTAAGCCTGAATTTCATATCATTTGCTTTTTAATAGGGCTCAAGAAAGAATCTTGGGCCTTATGTCAAGACAGAGTCAATGGCACAAGGAGAATGGTACAGAAAAACTGCAATTCTGAACACTTTTGTAAGAGAGCTTTTATTCTAGGTACATCCAAATATTTACTCCCACGGGGTCACTATATTTTTGTATTTCATTATGGAAACTTCTGAATTTCAATCCCATGAAAGACTTCTGTTTCAAGAGGAAATCTTACAAATACGTTGTTTCAGAATTTCCTAAGGAATGTGGATGAGAGTTTTCACAGCCAGTTTTGCAACACTTGATTCTTTTGTTACATTGCTAGAAAAATCCCTTTAAATGGTGTTTTATTTGAATCAAGTTCCTCTTAAAGTAAATCTCATTAGTCATTTTTTTGTATACGTAACACAATAAAAAGACATGTATCCCTGTAGTCCTGGTATTTCTTGCAGGGTTTAAAATAGAAAGGCAAGCAGAGGCATTATTCACATTTATACTAACTAGACCACCCACAGTGAAACCTGCAGGAAAACATTTTTAAACAGGAAATCAAAAGAAAGAAACAAAGAGCCTGAAGAATAAAGCATGTGGAAAAGAAAAAGGAAGGGAATGGCGAAGGGTAGGCGAGAGAGGACAAGGAAGATGACTTCTTTGTTAAGGGAAAAAAAGACAGACCAGGTGAGGCAACGGGAATCTTAAAAATCTCCTACAAACTGACCAGGGCTGTTCAATTTCTCATGTATTTGAAATTACAAATTACATGCAGAATCTTCAGTCAACATAGGGTGGGTTCTGCTACCATTTTACAGAAATACATTTTAAAAGATAACATGCTAAAAAAGAAAACTGCTCATTTTGTTGCTGCTGGAAAATTCAAACCCCACCATAATCTTACAGGTAACCATCTGTAAGATTAAATTCTACAGAATCTTCATCTCCTTCAGCAAATTTACAAAGAAATAAATTGTGGCTAGATAATTAAAGTTTTTGATAATGCATAAATATACAGTCTGAAACTGAAGGTCACTTATTCTGCCGTTTCCTGCCTCTTGAATGTGCAATACATTTTATCATCACAGCCATTATATCAAGCCTGTTGGCTCCTAATTTTCTTGATGTTCATCAAATCATCTTAAAAATAAATGGACTTGTAAAAACAAATTAGAAAGCTATACTCCACATTTGAAGTTTTATAAATATTGCAGTTAAATCTTACCATTACTGCACAATGCAATCTACAGAAGCAATGCTGCACTCCACTACCCACTTTCTATTTATGTGTTGTTAAATTAGGTAAATATTTCAATGTTTTTGTTTATTCTATATTTTAAAGAAATATTTATTTATAATAAAACATGTTTTAAACACTTTCAGATTTGAGACTGAAATAGTATGCTTCCTTCTTATATGCAAGATAGACCATAAAAAATATCATCACTTTTATGTAGCCAGTGATCACGTTCAAGCCAGTTCCTTATTTTGTGTGAGATAAATACTTACCAGATAAAGTTTATTAAAATTAAATACTTACACTGTAAAAAGAAAGTCATTTAATAAAGGAACAGATGTTTAATGGGCTGTGACTAGCCACAAATGGATTGTGAATATTAGAGCAAGAATCTATCAACAGATAGGAAAATGATTCTGGACAAGGACCAATGGCCTGGAGTCAGTACACAATCTAATATTAAACCCTTTCATTTTATTTTTTTTTTCCCCAAATAACATGAAGAATATGATGGAGTCACTTTGCTGGAAACAATTGAACAGAACTGACAAATTCATAATGCTTCAGACCATAAAATCCCAATTGGTCCAATCATAGATACATCTATTCTGCTTGTAGAGATATTATTATAGCTCCAACTTACATCCTTTCCCATTGTGAAAACTACTCCTTGGAAGTGGTCCAGTCCTGATGAATAATCAATTCAAATTGCTTCAGAAGATCCAGCACAATAATTCTTTTTAAGAATGCACTTGACAAACACTCTAATGCAGCTTTTAACATGCAAAAGTCAACTTCTGTTCTGTGCATCATTGTTTACCAAGCTTTTTACACCTCTGTCACTGCAGATTT
This sequence comes from Eudromia elegans, assembly GCA_003342815.1. Taxonomy (NCBI): domain Eukaryota; kingdom Metazoa; phylum Chordata; class Aves; order Tinamiformes; family Tinamidae; genus Eudromia; species Eudromia elegans. The sequence continues at coordinate 437,042 of PTEX01000332.1, read as the reverse complement.
AATGGCTAAAATGCCCACACATGACCCCTATCTATATAAAGAGCTACTCTCTGGGTAATGGTCTATCCTCTAAAATTTTATAAGGACTTAAAGTGTTGGCACAAGAACCTCTGATGTCCTTCTTTCATCTATTTTTCTTACCATTGTTAATAAGGTCACAATACTTATGAAAACTCTCCAGAGTCTCACAGACGAGAAAGTCTCACAGAACTATTTAAATGAATGAGTATTATTATAAATACTCTTAGAGTCACTAGTCTCTCATTCTGTTTAAGTAACTGCCTTTCATTTTAGGTAATTGTAAGAGACTACAAACTGTTCTTGAATTCATATCTATAAAAATTCTGTAATAGAAATATAACAGAATACAACAATTTTAGTTTGGACTAAATACTGTATAGTAGAAAATATCATATCTCCAATTCAAGAATTCTAGTAACGGAGAATCCACTAAAATTATACTTGAGCAATGACGCACAGTTAAAATGTATTTCATTGTGCTTAAATTTTCAAAGCTGTATTAGTCTAACTTCATTTCCAAACATGAGATCATGTTATATTGTATCTGCTAACTGAAAAGTTGTTTCATCTGCCCTCACCTAACTGATGTTTTAATTAGCTTTTTTTTTTTTTTTTTTTAAAGCAACTAATACAACAATGTTCTAATAAATATCTGGTCATCTTCAAAACTTTCAGACTTGCCTTTTTTTTTTTTTTAAACATACTAGCATACAATGTTAATATACAATGTATAAGACCTATGAAGTTTTTTCTTAATTTTATGACTTTATACTGGGGAGTGGTTTCAATATATCTTGTTCTATACAGTCCAGGTAGAAGTCATTAAAAACAATCTTTTTAATTTTTTACTAAATCCCTTTCTTGTCCAAGCTTTTCTCCCTCTACGCTCAAAAAAAAATCATGCAACTTCCAATATTCAACATCACAAAAAATGCACTGAGAAATACCTTTAAAAAAAAAAACCTGTCTGTGCAGAAGGAAAATTTTAAATCGAAAATCACATATTAAAATTCCTTTTTGTTATGGCTTAATTGAATGTACCTACTAGCCTTTTTTTTTTTAATAAAAAGATATTCTAATGACTTATTGTGATTGTTATCCTAATGGGAAAATATTAGATTGTCTGCTTTTTTGTTCGAAGTTATCAACAATCAACAAAACTTCATGAAAATAATCAATGTATAATTCATCTCTCAATAAATAATAAATCGCACAACTCTGCCCAATTAAATGATGGATAATGTCTATACAAAAAAAGAACCTATGCCTTCCTAAAAATTTGTATATTTTAAGCATTCTCACATGCTTTGGCTATCTGATCAGCCATTCACAGACAAGCTAGTATTTCTTATTGACCAAACACCACAATCCAGATTGTATTATTACACTTGTCCCTTTCAGTACTTTTATTCTAGCAGGGCTACTGCCATTCTGTGTCCACCGTTCTCCAATCCTTTTCATCTCAGCAGGATTGTCAAGTATGCAATTTTTTCAATAACTTTTGGAACTCAGCTGTTACATGGCATTGCCTATATTAATATACATCCAATAAACTCTATTTTTGTTTTGACCATTGGCAGTAAAACAGGAAAGAAAAAGTTTCTGTGCAGTCCAGCTGACAAACTAGAAGATATTCAGCACAATTCAACAGTTTATGGAAGATGAAGATTAGAACAATGGAAGCAAGCAATGATGCTTACTTCTAAGTGTTATAATCCACATTTATGTGTGGATTTGAACTAAAAATTGCTAAGCATGTGAAGCGTTCGCTCCCCCGACCCTATCCCAAACCACCTGCCCCGAGCTAGCCCTCTTTACCCAAATCACCGAGGGTCACCAGGCGGGGGTGCACGGCCGCTCCAAAAGCCATCGGCCGGCCGGGGAGAGTCCTCTCGACCCAGCCCACACGTGTAGGGTCGCCTCCCAGGAAGTCACCCGAAGGGTCAGGAAAGAGGGGAAGAGGGAGGAGGGGAGGAATACAATAGGCAAGGAAAGGGGGTTCTATCCACACTCACTCAGTCCACTCACTCAACACACGCGCACCGCGGGTAGGAGAACGGACCGAGCCAGGATCATACAAAACCAGGATAGAACCTTTATTAAATGCAACATGACTCTTTTATAACATTTACCGAAGATCAGGGGAAAATGCCTGGTCAGAGGTGGGTCGGCCCATGTCCTAGCATTGGCTGGCGGGCAGTTCCCATACTCTGATTGGTCCAGGAAACAGGGAGAAACAAAGACTATGACAAGAAGAACATTCGAGAGCCTCTCAGAAGCTTCTCGATCACAACTGTCACAACCGCAACAGGTCTCACAAAACATGTCAATAAACAATCAACCGAAATTAATTAAACCAATTAGTCCTGTCTTGAGCATCCACGGAGAAGGGCTAGGACGGCTCCCAACAAGCATGTTGTGCCAATGACCTCTTAATTAAAAACAGCAAAAGCAAGCATTTGTCAACTATTGAAGAACAGTACTCAAAACAAGAGTCTTGAAGGGACTGTGGAATAATGAAGGAAGGAACTTTTGAAGAGTTAATGATGAATCATAAGTCCTAACTCTCAGCTCACTTGTCTAGAGTGGCATACCACTGAGGGATACAATTAACAAAAATGTAACTACTTAATATAAGAACCTTTGGACTAGTCTTGCTCCTTGAATTTTCATATTCTGTCCTCAGATACACATGATCCAATAAGAGTTAGTCAAAATTTTGGCTGTAGAAATACATCACTGTGCAACTAGGTTGTACCTAGCTCCCTTATAACTCTTATCAGATTGCTTCTTGCTATAACTCTCATCAGGTTGCTTCTTGCTATACCTGCAAGTGATTGCTACACAGAAGTCAGAGAAAATGTCTTCAAACTAAAGCACAGGGCTGTCTTAATCAAAATTGAAAAAGTAGATCAAGGGTTATTGTTGTAAAGTTTGGTTTTCCTTCAGACATGTAACACCAGTAAAAAGTCACAAGATAGCCTATCTCCCCAGTTACTATTAGACTCTGTCCCCTTATTAAAATAATAGTTGCAAAACAATACTTTAGACACTGGACACCATAAACGATAATTATGGTAGTATTGCTTTGGGAGATAGGGAAGGATGTCTTCAAATATGAAAGAATTTCTGTTTTCAGCACAATAGAGTAAATCTGGCTTTTGTTTGTTTGCTTTTTTGGGGGAGGGGGTAAATTTACTTATTCCAGACACCTGAGTAGTTCAAAGAACAGGCACCAAATGAAAAAAGAAGAAACTTAAATAAAATCACAGAATCACAGGACAGTTGAGATTGGAAGAGATCATTTAGCCTGACTCTCCCTCTCTAGCCTCCCTGCCCTGCTCAGGCAGGAATATCTAGATCACAGTGCACAGTTTTGTATTCAAGCAGGTTTTGAATATCACTAGAGAAGCAGACTCCACAGGCTGCTCTTTGGACAGCCTATTCCAGGGCTCTGTCACACTCAGAGTAAAGTTCTTCCTCACATGCAGATGGAACTCCCTGTATTTCAATTTATACCCTTTACTCTTTGTCTTAGCAATGACGATGTATCAAATTCTGTCCATAATTAATAATAGTAAGTTGAACCAAAAGTGGCTCCATAATTTGATTTCATAAAACAAAAAAGGCCCTCTTTTTCACGGTTATCAACTTTCAACATCAAATGCTGATTCCTCCCCATCTTGTGCAGTGTAAAGTAGTTGAAAATTAATTTCACTTAATCTGATACTCTATTTCCTTTCCTTATATTTTCATGGCCTGAATTAATCCATTGAGCAGATGCTAAATCTTATGTTACAGGCCTGTTTCTTAGAGAGAAAAAAAAAAAAGAATAATTTACAGAGTGGACAATCAGGCGGTGAGTAACCTTATGAAATTCCATGAGGGAAAGTGCAATGTCCTGTACCTGGGGAGGAATAACCCCATACACCCGTACAGGCTGGAGAGCAGCTCTGCAGAGAGGGATCTGGGCGTCATAGAGAATGACAAGTTGACCATGAGGCAGCAGTGTGCCCTCGTGGCCAAGAAGGCAAATGAGATCCTGGGATGCACTAAGAGCATCTCCAGCAGGTTGAAGGAGGTGATCGTTCCCCTGTACTCAGCCCTGGCGAGACCACACCTGGAATACTGTGTGCAGTTCAGGGCTCCCCAGTAAAAGAGGGATGTGAAGCTGCTGGAGAGAGTCCAGTGGAGGGCTATAAGGATGATCAGGGGACTGGAACACCTGCCCTATGAGGAAAGGCTGAGAGAGCTGGGCATGCTAGGCCTGAAGAAGATTGAGAGGAGATCTTATCAGTGTATATACATACCTTAGGAGAGGGAGTGAGAAGGATGGGGACAGCCTCTTTACAGTGGTGTCTAGTGATAAGACAAGCGGAAACGGCCAAAAATTGAAGCACCAAAAGTTCCACAGGATCTTAAGGAAAACTTTCTTGACAGTGAGGTTGACAGAGCACTGGAGTGGGTTGCCAAGAGAGGTTGTAGAGTCTTCTTCCCTGGAGACCTTCAAAACCCGTTGGACGCAATCCTGTGCCACATGCTCTAGGTGCATGTGGAAGGGTGGTTGGTCTAGATGACCTCTAAAGGTCCCTTCAAACCTTAAGGATTCTATGATTCTATGACTTGAGCATTCTCAGCATTTAGCACCAAAGGAAACTGTGTGGTTTTTCACTCTGTACATGACTTCAGTTTCGTAGCACACTGTGTGACTCCTTTCCTAGGAGATTCACATATTAATCACTTCCATCTAGTAGAGAAAATTAGGTCATCTAACTCTGTCTAGCTCTATTGGATGCACCATATAGTCCTTTTTATGGTACCTCCAAAAAGCTGTTTTTGTTGTTAAGTCCCTCAGAGCCTCACCATAATTCATATTAGAGAATAATCAAGGGAAGTTGGTTTTTTAACTCTTTTTTCTCCATTAAATTCTTTGAAAACTAAGCAAAGTACTTCATTTTTAATTATACCACAACAGGTTACTCTGCATGTGGTTCTCCACCCATATGACACATTTATTGTGCAGAACTCTTATACTTCTCCTGAATAAGCTTTCATAGGTATATTTCTTTCAGTGACTTTATAAATATTTCAACATATACATGTCAAGACTTAAACATATAGGTAGAAAAATTAACTGAAAACTGCATGGTGTATGACAGATGTGTAACTCTCATTGAGAAAAACAGGTTCAAAAAAGATAAATATATCAGACTTCATACTGCATGATGTTGCTTTACTCGTTTCTTAAAAAATCAAATAAGCTATTTATATATTCTAGTAATTCACAAGAGTGACTAATTTTATAAGCAACAAATAAATCTGTTAGCATAGTAACAAGATCTGTTATTTCAATCGCTATAGTCATCTTGTTTCAATTTTCAGGTTTGCAATTATTCTGAAACCCATTCTGCAAGTGTGTGCCACTTGCAAGGCTTTTGATGATTTTGATTTTTGCAGTCTAAAGTTCTTCAGATATAGGAACCAGTGTTTTTTACATTTGAACATTGTTTTGTTTGCATTCATCAGTGAACATACTAAAAATAACTTATGCACATCAGAAGTCACTTTCTTATTATTTAAAACTATTTCCTAAATAGAAACTTCATTTTCAACACCCTAGCTTGTGTATGCTATGTAATTCTTATGCTCTATGACATCTACTACATTAATAAATTCTCTTCTACACACAATACTTTTGCATATCACCTCCCTCTGGTTTATTCACCCAGGCTCAATGTTCTATACAAAAGTTTAACACAGGTTTCAAGCATCATGCTCTTTCCAGCTCTAATTTGCCTTTCCTCTGCTCTTGAGAAACAACCACAGCCACTTACCCAAATATCACCAAAACCAATTCCCAAGCCGAGCTTATTTTTTCTCATACTCAACTCCATACTCCTTCAGACATACCTCCTATTTAAGAGAAAAAGACAAAAGAAACAAGAAAAAGGACACCCTCCCCCAAAAAAAGACAACCTCTGAATTTTAATCAAACTTTTCATCTGAAGTACTTTTGTACAAAGAACTGAGAGCTAAGTATGAGTTTTAAAACACAGCCACTTTAGTATATTGTGCACAAGTTTTGACAGGCATGGTTTTGTTTCAAACAATAGTATTTGATGTTACCAGCTGGCTTTGCCTTTCCTTTATGTATCTCTAAGGCTTTCTGCTTTTTCCCTGATACTATCTTCTCATATTTTCCACTTGTCACGGGTCCTGGCGACGAAGCCCAGGCTCCATCGCCAGCAGCCGCAGAACGGCGTTGCAGCCGCCTCCGTTAGCCGGCCGTGACAAAAGCCGGCCCCCCGCTGGTGATGGATCCCAGCGGGGAGATGTGGGGCGCCACACGCCAGCAGCTCCAGCGGTGATCAGCTCTCCGTAGCCTAGGCTCCTAGATACGAACTGGAGTTGTGGTCCTTAGGCGCCCGACACCCACACACACACAAGCACACACCACACGTATCACATTCAATAAGGAGAACACACTCGGGGATCCAACGACTGACAACCGTTTATTGAGGGGCTAAACAGGGAATATATACACTTTGGGCGTACATGCAGGGGGGAATGATTGGATGAGGGTTGGCCACCCCTCATCCTCTCATTGGACCCCGCATGATCCCTGCTCCGGCTAACCCTCTGATTGGGGGTCCCAGCTCAGGGCGGGAGAATCCTGGAACTGCAGACTGTCTTGACATAACTGCAGGCCGTGCTGATTCTGCAAGGCCACCAAGATGTTGCAAACAAAGAGGCTAAGACACAGAACAAAGAGGCAAAGACTGAGAACAAAGAGGTAAAGACACTGAGGACAAAGTAGCAAGGAGCTAAAACTGTTGCATCTACAAGGACACTTCAAACAAAGAAGTAAAGAGCTCAAACTGTGGAGCAAGCAGGAAAGCAGGATCTCAGCATGGGAATGAATGAGCTCAACAGGACCGAGCAACCTGAGGGGCAGTGGAGCGACTCACTGGTCCCTGCCACCCCATCAACTATAAACACATATACATTAAGGGGAAATACGGAGGTTAACCAAACCCTGCTCTTATTTGAGCATTAACAAGGAGATAAGGAGCCGTGCGCTGCAACAGCTTTGCCTTTCCTTTATGTATCTCTAAGGCTTTCTGCTTTTTCCCTGATACTATCTTCTCATATTTTCCTTTTTTTAATAGTCAAATTGCAGGAAAATGAAGAGACCTGATTTATAAGGGGAATCATGCAGATTAACATTACAGATCCTATATCCAGCATTTCAATAGTGCTGGCAAATCATAGATTCATTTCCCTATTTAGATTTAGTAATCCCGAGTTTTTTTCATGCTGCTAAAGGCAAAATAACATTCCATGACCTACTCTGGGAAACAGAATTTAATTATTATTGAATTCCATAAGGACATCAGAAAAAATTCTCCTATGCTCCCTTCAACCATGCTAGCACCTTAACTATTTTAATGCTTTTCCTGAAGTCTCCAGTTAATTTCCTCATCCATCTGGTAGAGCTATATAATAATCCCAGGCTCCAAAGTAATTTATACTACAGTAGAATAAGAAATAATTTTCTTATCATAAAAAAGTACTCAAATAGAGAAAAATAGAAGAATAGCTTCACGACTGTTTGACATGCTATATATAATTTCAGATGCTGAAGAAAAGTACTTTCATGCCCTTTCTAAAACTGCTTTCCTCATGACTGCCTGGGCTTCATTAAAATTCTTTAGCTAGTTTGTGCTGTCATGTACCTGTTTTCTCAGAATCATAGAATCTTTAAGTTTGGAAGGGACCTCTAGAGATCATCTAGTCCAACTCCCCTGCTCCAGCAGGGACACCTAGAGCACATGGCACAGGGTGGCATCCAGGCGGGTTTTGAAGATGTCCAGAGAAGCAGACTCCATAACCTCTCTGGGCAACCTGTTCCAGGGCTCTGTCACCCTCACAGTAAATAAGTTCCTCCTCACACAGAGATGAAACCTCCTATGCTTCAGCTTAAAACCATTGTCCCTTGTCCTATCACCAGCTAATACTGAACACAGTTTAGCCCCTTCCTCCCTACAATCACACTTCATGAATTTGTACACATTGATTAGATCTCCTCTCATCCTTCTCTAGTCTAAACAAGCCCAGCTTGTTTAACCTCTCCTCACATGGTAGGTGCTCCAGCCCTGTGATCATCTTGGTCGCTGGTCTCTGAACCCTCTCTAGGATCTCTGCCTCCCTCCTGTACTGAGGAGCCCAGAACTGCACCCAATACTCCAGGTGCAGCCTCACCAGGGCTGAGTAGAGGGGCAGGATCAGCTCCCTCCACCTGTTGGAAACACTCCTCCTGATGTAGGTGAGGATCCCATTGGCCTTCTTGGCCATGAGGGAACATTGCTGCCTCATGGTTAACTTATTTTTAGCCAGGACTCCCAACTCCCTCTCCATGGAGCTGCTTTCCAGCAGGTCAGCCCCTAATCTATACTGGTGTCTGGGGTTATTTCTCCCCAAGTGCAGGACCCTACATTTGTCCTTCTTAAACTTCACGAAGTTCCTCTCTGACCTACTCTCTAATCTGTCCAAGTCCCTCTGGATAGCAGCACAGTCATCTGGAGTGTTGGCCACTCCACCTAGTTCAATGTCATCAGCAAACTTGCTCAGAGTGCACTCTGTGCCCTCATCCAAGTCATTGCTGAACAAGCTGAACAGCACTGAGCCCAGCACTGATCTCTCGGGGACACCACTGGACACAGGCCTCCAACTAGACTCAGCCCCATTTATCACAACTCTCTGGGCTCTGCCATCCAGCCAGGCATCAATCTACCTCACTGTCCACTATATCCAATCCACACCTCCGGAGCTTTCCTGTAAGGATGTTATTGGAGACTGTATCAAAAGCCTTGCTGAAGTCAAGGTAGAAAACATCCACATTTTTCCCATCATCCATCCATCCATCCATCCATCCATCCATCCATCCATCCATCCATCCATCAACCCCATCATCAAAGGCTATCAGGTTTGTCAAGCGTGATTTGCCCTTGGTGAATCCAAGGGAACTGGACTACTCCTCCTACTGACTGACTACTCCTGACTACTCCTCTTTGATATGCCTAGAGAGGGTCTCTGGGATGAGCTGCTCCATCACCTTTCCAGGGATGGAGGTGAGGCTGAATACTTACTGTTAGAATATCTTCTAAGATTTCTTTTTCTCTGTGAATTTGAAATATACCTACTAGAAATTTTCTAAAATGGCTATTTTGTCAACAGCTATTCCTATTGGACATACTCTTCTAACTCAGCTAAGCTTTGACTAATCCTTTTCTTGTCACACTTAGAAAATGACAGTGACTTGTCCTAAGAACACGTGAGGTATGAATATTGAATCCCTTCACTGGCACCTAGTCTTGGGCTGGTATAACTGTTCACATTGTATTAGCAATGGCATTGCAGTGCAGAGAATCACATTAAGTACAGCTAAATTAGAGTGGCTACACTGATTTTTTTTTTCAAGCTTGTGATTTTTTTTTAATCTTGTTGGATCTTTGTTTGATGTGCTTTGTGTCAAAACCTCTAGTATTTGATCTTTGTCATCATTTATTTTGACTAAATTTTACTTTCTGTCTGCAGAAAGTAAAACTGCTACAGAAATATAAATAACTCTGCTTTCTATTGTAACGAAAAGATTTCAAAAGACTAAGACAATCTCATACACAGCAATATAATCTCCTATCTGTAATAGGACTAAAATAGGTTCCTAAGACCACATGCAAAATAATTATATTTCAGTAGTACTTTTTTCAACATTTGCTTCTGAGACAGAGACACTTCTGTTTACATCATGAAGGTATTCATAGTTCCAGCACAAGGGGCAAACGCTTCATTTTCACAGTTTAGATTAGACTGATTTAGATCAATGCAACTTTGCTAATACAAGTGTATTAAAAATACCAGAGGGGTAACCATAAACTTCCCCCTCCCCGCCCCCCTAAGACTAATAGGAAATGAAATGGGACAGGGCGCTCTGTAATAACAAGATTACTGGAAAAAAACTCTGAATGATTGTCCTCTCAATTCAACATCAGAGCTACATTAGAATGATCCCAAAATAAATCAGGACAAAGCTTCAGGCAAGTACTACAGTATTATATCAAACAGATGCCAGAGTTTTTAAGATCCTCACTTACTGTGGGTGAAACTCTCAGAAGTTTGAGTGTTTGCATTTCATTGAGGTGGGTATCTGAAAGGTCAAATCCAGCTCTCATTAAATGTAATTTGCAAAGGTTTTGCAAAAGGTAAGCAAAAGGAGAAGTAAGACCAGATAACTGTTTTTTCCATTTACTGTTTTGAAAACATCTTTGCAACATAAAAGCTAGTTTCACTGGAGTAAAGCTTTTGAAATCTGAAGGCAAGACAAAAATTACTAGCTTGATTATCCATAATAAATATTTACATATTAAATAAATTTACATATTTATAACAATATAGCTGTTAAGAAGCCCATGTTATTAACCTCACACAGAATCACAGAATGGTTGAGGTTGGAAGGGACCTCTAGAGATCATCTAGCTCAACTCCCCTGCTCAAACCGGGACTCCTAGAGCACTTGGCACAGGATGACATCTAGGTAGGTTTGGAAGATCTCCAGAGAAGGAGACTCCACAAACTCTCTGGGTTCTTCCTGGCTTCCTCCAGGGCTCTGACACCTTACCAGTAGAAAAGCTCTTCCTCACACGGAGATGAAACTTTCTGTGTTTCAATTTATACCCATTACCCCTTGTCCTGTCATTGGCCACCATGAAGAAGAGTTTGGGCCCATCATCTCTGCAGTCTCCTCTCAGCTATTTGTACATATTGATAAGATCCCCTCTCAATCTTCTCTTCTACAGGATAAACAGACCTAGCACACACATCACAAAGGCAAATAGAACTTTTTTCATACTTATTTATCTGTTCCCTACCCTATCTCATATTCTCCAGCTTTCCGTTTGATAGGATGTTAAAGATTTGTTTAATATTTCCCTACCTTGTGACTCATACATGAACTTGCTATTTATCCTGGTATCATGGCAACATGACTGGGACCACAGTTTAACTGAGGCAAGAACTACCTTTGTTGTTGGCCTTGATATTCTGCAGGATCAAGGCTATTGCCCAGTTATTTTGGCTTACCTGGAAACACTGCTGAAAATATTTTCCTTGAGTATTTAATTTCCCAGTATTATTATCGTATTGTCCCAGGCACCATAACTAATTGTCTCTAGTTTGAGGCAGTCATCTGGTAACCCCAAAATTTGCAGCCCTACCACTGCACACAATTCCACTTAAAAAAATATTTCCTATGGTCAGATGTCACAAGCTTCAATTCTACTTTATCTACTTACAAAATTCTAAGTCTTCTGTTTTCTGTTAATCCTCTCATGTATGCATTCTTGCCTAATGTGTGTCCTTTTTAGGCACAAAGGTAATATGCATATATTCTCATAACGTTTCTGTATGTTAATTACTGCAACTAAGGTCACAATCACAAAATGTAGTGTTAGAACTTACTACCTCCCTCTGTGATTTAGTGCCATTCTCACTATCTGGAGATAAAAATCACAGTTCCTGGTGAGGTCAGTTCTTTTCATGGAGTGTTGTATTGACAGAGTACTGCTCTTAACATATGTATAGCCTATTCCTGAATTGCTGTTTTGTGTGAAGGACTCACCAATGCTCATTAAAGAGTATTTCCTGGCCCCTAAATGCAGGGAGAATGTTTTAAAGTTCAAGGAAATAGCAGGGACCACCACTGAAAGAGGCCCTGTGCTGCCTGTCCTCTGAGTGGAGAGAAGGAGAAAGAGACTCCAGGAGGATGCAGGGATTCTCTGGTTATATTAATAGTCTTATGGGCAACACCTAGCTTTCTCTCAGGACAGAAGATCTTATCTCCTGCTAGGCTCATAATT